>JARQZK010001451.1:217500-410000 GCA_030704885.1 Cynegetis impunctata | reverse complement strand
TTTTTACTTTTAGCAATTGATGTACCCCAAGAGAGGGAAAGAGATCGGCCAGGTGCTGTTCCTCCTCGAAGGGCACAATTGGCAAGAAATAGAGGAATTCGTCTCAGAGGTTCAGTAAAAAATGTAGGGGATATGTATTTTTCTTACCCATTTTCAATTTGCAGCAGCACAACACCAGCACAATGAAAACATTGTTGCAGATGAACCTGAAACTGAAAATAACATAGAATTTCCCGATGGTAAATTGGGTGCTAAGAAGAGAGCTAAATTGGAAGCCAAGGCAGAAAAAAAAGCTCAGCGTGAAGCTGAAGAACAATTCAGAAATGATAAAAAGCTGAAGGAAAAACAATTGGAAGAAGAAAGAAAGAAAACTGAAGAAATTGAGAAGACAGAAGCTAAGAGACTAGAAGAAGAGGAAAAACGTTTGCGAGAAGAAAAAGAGCGTAGAGAATATGAAGAATACCTGAAAATGAAAGAAGCCTTTTCAGTTGAAGAAGAAGGATTTGAAGAAGGTGATCAAGAAAATGAAAAGAACTTATTACAAGAGTTTGTTGACTACATAAGAAGGAATAAAGTAGTTATAATTGAAGATTTAGCTGCTCAATTCAAATTAAAGACGCAAGCTGCTCTAGATAGAATCAAAGATCTTCAAAATGATAACATACTCACAGGTGTTATTGACGATAGGGGTAAATTTATATATGTTTCCCAGGAAGAAATGGAAGCTGTTGTTAAATTCATTAGACAAAGAGGTAGAATTTCAGTATCAGAATTGGTTGAAAATAGTAATATTCTGATAGATATGTCACCAGTTGTTTCAATTCATTAAATTCTCTGTATAATAAATTTATAATGAATTAATAAATTTGTGTTATGTTTATTATTATATGTAGAATCTGTGATCAATTTGTGAGATTATACAGGAATTTCCAGAGATACAAAAACTCCGTTCAGATCAATTGTAACTAACTTGCCATTCTTTTTACTCTTCTAATTTGTCAATGTCAGAAAAAGAAATAATTTGTTATCAAGATGTTTTTCTGAAAAGTTGCTTTACTGATCATTGCCTAACTTTGCTAATGCAGAAGTGGGAGGTTTTTCATTGTACTTAACTGAGAAATTGATAACGCAAACCATATATATGCCTGGAGAAATTCAACGTATATTTCTCTGTGCTGTCTTGTGTTGATTCATTTAATTTACCCAACTGACATTAGAATATAACATATATTCTTTTTACTAATGGATCTTAGTTGGCTGGTTGAAATTCTATGCAAAAAACAACCGTTAACACATAAAAATCAAGCAATGAACTTGTGTTTGATACAGCTATGAAAAAACATTGAATTTTTTTGCCAAAAGTAATTAATTACAAAACGAAAGTTGTGCATCACTTTGCCTGTAGAAGTATTTCCATATATGTACTATAGGAAACGTTTTAAATCATCTCATCATCAATAGTGCCTCTCACAATCCTTTTAGAAAAGTACCACGTATGAAGAGAATTTTTTACATTTTAATTAATTGATATAAAACTTTTGCAAGTCTTAAATCAAAAGTATATTCGTTAATAATCATTTGTGCACTCAATAGTGTATTAAGTGGTGGGGTAACAGCTTAGTTTCTTTGTTAGAAGTTACACTGGAAATTTCGTGTTAATAATTTTTGATTGTTAGTTCCATCCAGGGCTTGAGAAGTTACTTACTAAGGCAATAAATTCATTATTATTATAATTAGGTTACTACCAAGAATTATCATTCTTAATTCAGAATGAAAAATAAAATGCATTGACTGTATTGTAGAGTAATATATCGAAGAGTAATATTTAAATACTTAGCAGAGGATAGTATGTGTATTTTTAAGTAACATCAGCGATGGATTTTTTTGTGAAAAAATTATTCACAAATAAACTGAATGCTTTTTATATAATCGGAGTTGAGAAACTATTTGTCGATAACCAACATGTGAATAGTAAATCTTAACATTAATATACTAATCATTTTTATACAATCTCAGACTTTGTGTGATAAGTATGTTTTCGGATCCATAAAGACACCAAAAAGTTATGATGGTATTCCTATTCACGCCCGAACTATAAGTTCGAACAGTCGTAATCTCAGCCATAATAAGAGTATCTATCCTCAAGCTTTTTTACATCTTAACCCTTTGTTGACGGACGGTACTCTAAAGTACCATTATTGAAATTCTATATAAACCTCTTATGATAGCATAAAACGTTCTCCTAGCCGGTCGGTACTTTCACGTACACCCTTTTCTATTGGTCGAATCAGTTGCCGAAAGAGTACAGCGCGCATTCGAATTAGGCCTGTAAAAGTAACGAAAAGTTTGTTACCCGTATGTATTCGTTACTTTATGATAGAGTATTCGTTACTAAGTATTCGTTACTTTCGTTACTTTCGTTACTTCCGTATAAGGAAAGATTTGAACGCTTAGTTTTCGTTATCGTTACTTTCGTATGTTTCGTTACATTCGTTATCGTTACTTTCGTATAAGATTCGTTAGTAGTTTACTTTACAGATATACCGTATATACGTTAGTTTCGTATGTTTCGTTACATTCGTTATCGTTACTTTCGTATAAGATTCGTTAGTTCCGTATAATATAACGATAATTTGAAAGATTTAAGCTCATATTCCTTATTGCATTAATATTTATGTGTCGTTATTTATATTAAGTATGATTTATTGGATTATAGGACACTTTCCTGTAGGCTAGGGTTATAGATAGCTGATTGCATTTTATTAATTACAATAAAATTCATGGGCATATTTGTAGGAAACACCATTGATGCATATTATTACTGAAATAACGGCTTTTGAATTTTTTAGGTTTTTTTTCAAATTATTCAACAGAGTTATCCAAAGAGGATATTATTTTGTAATAATTTCAAGACTCAAAACTCATTATTTTCAAATTGTTTATCTCCCCTTTATATTAACTCTTTGTTCAATTGCTTCTAAGATTTGAGCCTTATTTTATATAACATTTTGAAATAAAATAATTTCACATAAATTGGTTTCTGCAGATTATTTTTATTAGGGTAAAATTGATGTTCATTTAGTTATTTGTTAGTCTTTGAGGCATCGATTACAAGCCAAGTAATTGAATAATTCCAATACGGAATCAGAATCCTGTCTCGGTAGATGGTTTATTGGAGGACAAAATACCGACAAACACTGGCAAAATGGTATTTTTTTAAGGTATGTGAATATGATAATTTTTTTGTGATTTGAATTTTTTTTTAGAGGTATGTCTTGTTTTTTTTCATGTTTTTCTTTATACTTATTGAAAAAAAATTATTATTATCAAATATGTGAGTGTTTAACTGATGTAATATGTAGGTAAAAAAGTAAAGTAAAGTTCGTGTGACTTGTGGTGGTCATCTTTTCACTCGTACATCTAATAAAAATTAAACATCTGACGTCACGGTTATCTACCTTAATAATTATTACCCAAAGATAAATTTTAATTTTTTTATATGATATTCATAAACAGAACAGTAGTACAAATACATGCTCAAAGTCATGCGCAAAGGAAAAATGCGAAAGTAACGAGTAACGATGCTAGTTCGAAAGTAACGAATCGTTACTTCGAGTCTAATGAAGTATTCGTTACTTAGTAACGAATACATACGGTTTGCCACAGCTCTAATTCGAATGAATATCGCAGTATGTTATGAACCACTACTGTGAGAAGTGATTTATGTGTCAACTGCAATAAATATATTTATCTGCCGTTTATTCTATAACGTTATTGAATACTAGAATAGTTTTTTATAGCTAGGGTGAGTTTCGTGAAGTGAAAAAATTAGTTATTTCACATAATACTTGTGAAACTGTTTTTATTTAGATTATTTTCGATAACGAACTCTCAAGTACCGTCAGGCTAAGAACCATTGAAATGGACGAAGAGCAACCGGTAATATTATTCAAATTTTTTATTTGCAGTAATTTTAATTTTCACTTTTGATATTTCAGTCGACATCTAAAGCTTCCTATAAACGATATAATATGAACAAAAGACCGCTTACAGACTCAGAACTTTTGGAAATTATAGAAAATTTCACATTTGAAGATATACCAGATGATTCACAAATGGACACCGATATCGAGAGTGATTGTGACAACAACGATGATATTGTGTATGAAAAACGACTGGAAAATGTATCTAATACAGTAATTGAGGATTTTCACGTTGGAGACGAAGTGGATGTCCCTCTGGAAAATGTTGAGGAGGAGGAAGTGGGGAATGAGAATTCTGAAAATTTAGTTCAATTGCAAGCTGAAGTGGATGAACAAAATAGTATCGTGAACAACAATATAAAATCGAGAAAAAAGCCAACTGTAGATAGAAAATGGAAGAAGCGAGAAGTAATTACTTCCATCCCAAGTTATGAGTATCCGGAAGGTTGCTTAGAAGATACATTTGTGGGTTGTGAAACAGCCACAGATATTTTTGTAACTGTTATAAATCCAATTTTGAAGAATTTGGTTGAGCAGTCAAATCTATATGCGGTACAAAGAAACAAAATTCTAAATATTAATACAAATGAGCTGTTGCTCTTCATAGGTTTGAATATGGTAATGGGATATCATAGACTTCCTAATTGGAGGCATTACTGGTCTACATCTACAGACTTAGGCATTTCTCTGGTATCTTCTACTATGTCTAAAGACAGATTTGACGCGATCCTAAGTAACCTTCATGTTAATGATAACGCACAAATGCCAATTGACAACAAAGATAAACTGTATAAAATACGGCCATTGATAGAAACTTTGAACGAATCATTTACTTCTCTCTATAATGGTACGAGAATGTTGAGTGTTGATGAATCTATGATAATATTCAAAGGTCGTAGTTCATTGAAACAATATAATCCCATGAAGCCAATAAAACGTGGATATAAAATTTGGTGTTTTATATCTGATCAAAAAGGTTACACAAAGAAATTCCAAATATATGAAGGCAAAAACGAAATAGTCAAAGCCAAATACTCAGAATTCGGGCTTGGTGAAAGGGTAGTTTTGAGTTTGAGTGAAACTGAATGGGGAAAAAACAGAATGCTGTACTTTGATAATTACTTCACTTCACTACCTCTACTGGAAAAACTAAAAGCTGAACAAACACTAGCTTGTGGAACCATCAGATCTGATAGGTCAGGACTTCCCAAAAACATGATCGATAATAAAGCTCTGAAACGTGGACAGTATGACTTTCGCTTTTCTTCTATGGACGTAGGAGTTTGGAAGTGGCAGGATAATAAAACCGTCTATTTCGCTAGTAACTTCCACGGTAGTGAAGAAACCTCTGTAGAACGCACCCAAAAAGATGGATCAAGGTTGCCGATCTCAGCTCCGATGGTCGTTAAAGATTATAATAAATACATGGGAGGCGTGGACCACGCGGATAGATTGAGGAACGTTTACGGAGTCAACAGACGATCCAAAAAATGGTGGCACCGTTTGTTTTGGGGTCTAATTGATATGGCTTTTGTAAATTCCTATATAATTTATTCGGAAATTAGAAATGAACAGTCTCTTCTAGATTTTCGCCGGTCAGTTGCGATGAGGTTACTAGCACATAAACAATGTGGAACCAATAAAAAACGTTCTTCTGCTGTGACTAACGTTTCCTCTGATAAAAAAAGGCGTGGCCATGGATATTCTATTTCCTCAGATGTTCGTCTTTCAAATCGAGGGGCTCATTGGGTCATTTTCGATAATAATCGAGGCAGATGTGATGTTTGTAGTAAAAAAGGCATTCAATCCAAACCACTGTCAAAATGCTCTACATGTTGTGTATCTCTCTGCTGTAACACTACCAAAAACTGTTTCTTAGAATTTCACCAGGTATCCTTTTAGACAAAATTCGTGCAGTATGTCAAACATTTGTCATTTTGTATCATGCTTATCAATAAATAGAAAATATGGTTCCTATTCAGTTAATTATTTTTACAATCTGCAGTATGGACAAAGTACAAAAAGTTCCAGTTGTAAGCATCACAATCATGTCCGAACGCCTAACGGTACTTCAAAGTACCACCATGAATATTTTTGGAAAAACTTCAAATAAAAATTTATAAAAAATTGTAGGTGCTTTTTTACCTATTTCAAATCCTACTATAAAAAAATTTTCAGAAAAAATCGAAGTTGTAATAGGTCAGGCAACAAAGGGTTAAAATCTGCAGTAACATTTGACAAAATGATAGAAATACTCCCAACAATAAGTGAAATTCTGATATTGCTAGTGATGATGAATTTTTTTGAACTTTTTTTTGAATGTTCGTTGTGCTGAGGCTATTTAAATCTAGAGCAGGAAAAAAAAAGGAAACACACGTGTTTCATTCCTCCCTGAAGTATGTGTCAGGGAGGCGGGCAGCTTGAGTTTGGGATTAACTCCTTCAGCCAGATCAGAGGATACACTTGTATGTACAAGTGCATTAAGGATAGGTGAGACGGGATATTTATGGAACATAGGAAGTGTGGGTAAGGTTCAGAGGATTAATACTGGCCCAGCATTCGCCTTATAAGTTTGCAAGCAGTGACTTACATTACCATGAGGATACCTCTGAAAAAAACTCATGGCAGACCAGTCGGCCCCGGAAGAGGGGCAGTTTGTTGTGTCTCTAGAGCAGCCTTTCCTAACCTATTTAATCGACCGACTACCGACCCCTAGTAATACAAACGCAATTATCATGGACCCCCTTAATAAATAAAAAAAACAGGAATATATATGCGTTAGCATACGACTCTCAATGTGAGGCTTGTTGTTGCTTTTTTGCAAATAAATTAGTGATATTCGGGTAGACGTTACTTAAAAATTATATTCTCAAATCGGATTCCACTTTTAATCTGTTTCTATATTTATCTTAGTATTTACAAGAGGAGAAAAGGCCTTTTTCACAGGGGTATGTGGTTAAGAAAAGCAGCAAATATTTGAGCTTTTCTTCTGATCTTTCCTCATAATCTTTCTTTTCATTCACCTAAAAACTTGATGAAGAGTTACATCCATGTTGAAAAGGTCTGATATAGTTCTTTTTTTGTCGGGTACTGGAAAATAATCCCGATACGAAGACCTTAAAGCGCGGAGGTGATTAATCGTTTCGTCTTGTACTTGTGTTGCAAAAATTTTTAGCATCGATTCAATTTTGTTGCCAGTTTGAAAGATGTTGCTATCTCCCGCTATTCATTTATTATTGTTAAATGATGCATAAGAGATGCAACTCTGGGCCCCCATATATATACTCGTGGACCCCCAGGGATCCGCGGACCACAGGTTAAGATTAAGAAACACTGATCTAGTTCTAGAGTATTCTCGAGTAGTCTTGATTAGTGTTGAGCGATATTTCACGAACTGTGATTAAATCACTGATATCAAAAAGTCACAGGTAGTCACAGTTCCCTTCCCGTGATAAAAAGCGTGATTTGATATCACAGTTCAAAGATGTGATAAAAAGCGTGAATTGATATCACAGTTCAAAGATGTGATAAAAAGCGTGAATTGATGTCACAGTTCAAATATGTGATATCTGCTTGGCGATATTTCAGGGTGATAAGCGACTTCGTGCCTGATATTGCTACTGATATTTGATATGAATTGAATATCTTAAGTCGTAAGTTGTTACTTCGTTCTCAATATCGTTACTATATTTGATATTATAGATCCTATACTAAATATTTGACTATTATTTCCCCGTGAAGTGTGTGAAAATAATTTTTAAGATGAATATGCGTAAAACTAGGGAACTTTGGACACTCTTCACTCAGGTCGATGAAAACAATGCATCCTGTAATTTGTGCGAAGTGAAATTATCCTGCAGGATCCAACAAATAGTTTTTTATTTATTTTATTATGCTTCATGTTTTGTTATATTTTCTTGAAAATTTGATTATATTTTTCATTACAGTTCTAATTCTTTTGTTTTTTAAGCTGTTTATAGTTAAATAAACACTTTAACTCATGCAACATACTAATTACCTTTCTTTAAATATTCACGATACTTCAAATTAAATGCTTGTATTTATCAGAAAATTTTCAATTCGTCTCCGTGATCACGTCACGCTTTAAAATCACTGATATTTAAAAGTCACAGTCACGTTTCACAACGTGATTTGAAATTCACGATATCGCTCATCACTAGTCTTGATTGAGATAGCAGGTAATATCGTGACTGTTCCTTGATGATATCAGTGATATTAAAGCCTGGCGTGATCAAGGGCATGATAATTATAACTATATACAAGGATTTTGAAAGATTCATAAATACTATGTAGTTTATAGATTTAAATAGTTCATTTTATTATGAATAGGTTGAAAAATTGAAGAATTTATACTTCAATAAAAAATTGAATCGTCAGTAACAGATAAATATCAAGTATAGTATCGGTATCAAAAACGAAGTCACAAGGTATTCAGGAATATTTATAGCGTTCTCCATTAGTAGAACTAGTGCGCACTGAGTGAAATTTTTATGATCCATTGGAGAGCTCAGTGTGAGGGTTCTTGATCCATTGGAGAACTAGTGCAGTAGAAATTGAACTGAGTGCATGTTTTTTGGCACGAGGTACGAGAGCTCGTGCCGGGGTCAGTGCAGTTATTTGATTTGAATGAATAACCGAATACTTAATATTGAGAACTTTAAATTAATAATTTTATAAAGTTTTACCATGATCTAATAAAAAAATATTCCTGTACTTTTGATACCTAATTGCTTTGTGACGGTTAAATATAATGGAATATATATTTTGTTGTGTGAAAATAAGCCAGAAAATTGTTATTGAATGATTTAAACTTTATATAGGTACTTGCATTTTATAATTACTAATATGAAGTTTTGCAGATCAAAATTAGAAAAAATCTTAATCAGTGAATCAATACACTTCATGTAAGGTGAATTACTGACTGCATGGTTGCCTCAGCATCCAACCTACGGGTCAAAACCTTCCATTCTATAAATATTTGGTAGAGGTTCTTTCAATGAAACCATGCCATTATTTATTAAATCAATAATGTAAGAACAGGTACATTCATCGTCATCTGTAATCAAAGCACACTCTCTCAAGAAGCAGTCTGGCTAGAAAAAGTTTAAATAAAAATACTCAGTTGTCAACTTAAAAAGCTTATCCCAGTCATCAAAAGGGACACAAAGGGTTACTGATTCGTTATTAATTTCAAATTGAAGGTTTATTTCTTGCGTAATTTTTTACATTTCATAAACAAAGAAAAACTTCAATTTTACGATTAAAAATAAAAAAGCGGAACTTAACTTACATAACCTCAAAAAACAAACAGTTGTACTGTTACCGAAACTCGAAACGGAATTTATAAAATTTGTGATCCATTGGGATTGACCTAGGGCAGCTTTGTGACAGAACTAATCGAGTTCCAGTGCCGCACCAGTTTTACCAATGGAGAATAGTTGCAGTATCAGCAATCAGCATAAAACAAGCTTAAAGGCATGTGTATCGTCCATCTTATCCTTACGGTAATATGGAAAAATAGCAATTTTTTGTGACGTCTATTTCATTTGATAATTTGTTAACATGAGGATTCCTTGAAATAAAGTTATTATTATTATTAACCATTTTGGTTATTGTAATAAGGATGGAAGCAAGATATCTAAAAGTAATATAGGTTCATTTTTGGTGTACGAAAATACGCTAGTCAAGGAGATTTCACTTTCACATCCTTGGATAGAGAATACTGAAATATCAAACCCCGCTCTTTATTACCGGTATGGAACTGTAACTTTGAGATATCAGTGATTTAATCACATTTCATGAAATATTAAAATATCACTCAACGTCAACATCAACAGCCATTGTTGCCACAGGTGGCTCGTTCGAGCCAGATCTGGCTCGTTTGAATTAAAAGTTCCTCGTTGACTCCTCTTTATTAAAATTGGCTATTTTTTAAATTTTGCTAAATTTTGTTAAAGTTGAGTATTTCTGAACTCTCTTGAATTAAACTGAACAGTGTTGAGTGTTGGATTACTTGGATTGGATTATTTTGAATTACACGGGGTGGGCGAGTGTAATTCGTGAACGCACCATCGCCGAACAAGAGAAATCACGAACGCAACCCTATCCAAGTCTGTATTATCTATGACCCCAATCCAACCGCTCAGCGGCTCAGCTGTTCTTTATTTATCGAAAAGTAAAATATAAAATATTGGGAAGTTTGTTTTGTTGTTGGTTATATTGTACCTACCCTACCTTACAATGGAAAAGTGAGTTAATATTTTTAAACATTACTACCTTAAAACTTCCACATTTCATATTTATTTTTATAAAGGTTCATTATAAGAAAACCAAATAAAGAAGGAATTGGGGCAAACAGTGGAAATCAACATTGCAGCTCCTACTGTCCTACTGTCACTGTTCATTTGAATCAGACCATAGAAGTGCCCGTCTTAAAGAGGATGTCATAAAGGAATCAAAATTTGTGGGAATCAATTCCTCACCATCGGAATCTGAGGCCCGGTTGTACAGTCACGGTTTAAGCCAAGCTCAAGATTGAACTTGGTTTAAATGAGACTGTAACGTTGCACAGAGCTAGTTCAACGCAAAGCTTGGTTTACCGGCTGTCAAATTATGCGGTTCAGCTGAACCATCAAATTCAGGCGCTTAAACCGAGCTCAAAGATAATATAACCTCACTCCTTGTATTAAATTGTTGGAAAGGTAGAGGTATCATCATAATATTAGATTATATTTTTGTCAAAATAATTTAAAATAAAAATAATGACTCATTAGCTACATGATAATCTTCAGGAACTAACAGACGATGAGGACTTTGCTGAAATAGTAGAAGTATTAAATAATGCTGGAAGACAACCAAAGAAATATAGAGATAGAATGGATCATTTTGTTGTATGGAAGAAACTGCAGTTAATTTTGTTGATAATGTAAATTTTCAACCTCACATGAATGCTAACAATATTCATTATATCAACAATGTTGTGAGGCATCAATTAATAAATTACTTCAGAGAACTGTAGTAATAAATTGTTTCTTTATTTAAGAAATATATGTTATTGTCCTATGTAAGCTTCTTCTAATGATTACATAATGATGGGCATAAAAATTTGAATTCCATATCTTAATCATAAAAAAATTTTGTAGTAGGTACTTTTATTTCTTTTACTATTGAAATATAACTTTTTTATTAACAAAACCACCTATTATACAACACAATAAATTAACATTGGTAATTTTAAATTCTTTTTAATTTTTAAAGCATAATATGCATCTCTATTGATAAATTTTCCATTCGTAACTTATTTCACTCAATTATTCCATCTGTCTCTATTTTTAATTAATTAATTTTTTCTGAGTAAGACTTTCGGCTTTAATTCGTTTTAAAAAGATACAGCTTGGCGTACCGTTTCACAATACAACATACAAGTTCCGTGTCCGTTTTCAAAATTCAAATTAACATAAATCACAGAATATCTGCAATGCTGCTGCTCTGCATTCAGCAACGACAAAAAAATTAACAGCGCATGTGCAAACGATACCAACATAACACATAGGGCGGGTTGTAACTCAACTAGTTAACCTACTGGTCATGGAACCGATGGTTAACCAAAGGTTAACCTTCAGACTGTGATCAGTCGTTTTCTGTTGTAAGACGCTAATTCAACTATTGGTTAGGCAACTACCCAAATTTTGACATCACAGGAGTTTTGCGCATAGAAATATAATATATATTTCTATGGTTTCACGAATGTTGCTATACTTTGTTTTTATCACTATTTTTATTCAATTATTTACGACTGCAGTTTTTGTAGTATTACGAAACTGCAGTATATTGTTTCTCATTTATATTTTAGAAATGTATTATCACAAAGTAACGGACAAATCCATCCAATATTAACGAAAAGAAATAACATAAGAGTAGAATAGAATAAGTTTATTAATTTCAAAGATTATTCGTACAAATATTGAATATTAATTTGAACAATTACATACATAAAGCTTATTTTGAACAATAAACCCTGAACTCCTCGACCGAGTAAGGTTCACATTGCATAATTAACCTGTGAATGCTTCTCTTAAAGGTCCCATGATAACCTGTAGATGTTTCGGTAACATATGAAACAATTTGAGTATATAATATTTATACAGAAAAAGAACTACTAATATATATTTTAGAAAATATACATACATTATATATATATATATATATATATATATATATATATATATATATATATATATATATATATATATATATATATATATATATATATATATATATATATATATATATATATATATATATAGAAATATATTACAGGAGTTGTTGAAAATATTGGGTGATTAAATTAAGTCTTTCCAAATTATTAATATTGAATTAAGGAATACTTATTGGGTACATGTAAATTTATGTTATTAGAAAATTCGATTGTTGCTGCAATATCTTCATCAACAGGAAGCTCAGGTTAATTTTTCTCACATGCTATGTTGTGTAGGACAGCACAAGAAACAACGATAGCTTCTACTTTATCAACATTGAGACAAATGCCTAGTGCTCATACTGGAAATCGCCTCTTCAGAACTCCGAAACATCTTTCGATAGGATTTCTAGTACTTATTTGACTCTCATTGGAGAGTTGCTTAGCAGGTAGCTGGGCATTTGTCAGAGGTGTAATAAGGTATGGTTTGACAGCATAGCCACTATCACCAACTACAAGAACTTTATATCCGAAATCACCATTTTCCAGCCTTGACCTCAATCGGGAATATTTAAAAATTGTAGAGTCATGAACTGAGCCTGGCTACCTACTGTACTTGATGGTTAAATCTGATTTACATAATGCTTGTACATTAAACGAAAAAAATCCTTTCCTGTTTCTGCATATCTCGGCATTATCTCCTCCAGGAGACTGTATTTTAATATGGGTACAGTCTAATGCACCTATACACCTGGGAAAACTGCTAATGGTATAGAAATCAGCTTGAACTTTCTTTACCTCCAGTTGTGTCTGTGGCATTATAACAAAATTCTGACGAAGTCTTGCTATGCTTCTGGTAACTTTATCAATTGTTCGGCTTGCAGTGAATTTGTCGATGCCTGTGAAAAAATCAATTCTAGTTATTCATTAATTCATTCTATAGAGCCTGAAAATTACCTGTGAAAGCCCCTAGTGCTTGAAGAGTTGAACCTGTCGCTAAATATCGAAGTGTTATTAATACTTTTTATTCAGCGCTCACTGCATGGGCCCTTACAATAAACCTTTCATTTCACATGTTCTAAGATGCAAGATCTTCTTATATTTCCTGGATTATAAGTTTCAACTGTTCTCTTGGATAACCTCAACCTAGATCTGAATTCTTCATCATTCCATTTCAGAAAGTGATTTTCCTTTTCTCTGAAATTTCTTGGTGATTTAGTAAAAAGTTCTTCTTCAACTAGTTCCAAAAAGTCTTCATCATCTGTAAGTTCTTGCAGAACACCTCGTTGTAAATCCATGGTTTTATTTAAAAATCAGAAAGTATCCCGTTTCAATGAAATAATACAACTGACGTCTAATCCAAACAGAGACATAACCATGAAACAGGTAAATATCTATAGTTCTGTGAAATATAATACACAATGTTTATTATAATTCTATGTTCTATGACCTGAACTCTAGTTAACCCTCGGAAATCAGATGGTAAATAATTCATTAGTTAACCAGTTGGTTAACTTAGAAAATTCCAAGTTACAACGACCAAATCAAGGATAACCATTGGTCAAGAAAACCAGAGGTTAACCTGTCGTGTTACAACCCGCCCATATTTTCTTGAACTCGGTTTAGTAAAGCTTCTCTTCAAAATAACCTGTACAACTGAAAGCTATTATTGAACCGAGTTCTTCCTTGAGCCTAGCTCAGTAGAACCATGGCTTAAACCGCTACTGTACAACCGGGCCTGAATCATCGACAAGCGAACCAAAGCCAAAGAAAAGGAAATTGTATAAGCACAAATTTCAAGAAAAATGGGCTGCAACTTATCCTTGGTTGAGAAATGAGCAAGACAAAATATTTTGTAGTGTTTGTACTAGGTATTCAAAATTTAGTTTGTTTGATATTAAAAGACATGCGGTTACAGACTTACACAAGCGGAATGTTACCAAGTTAAAAAATACTCCAAAAATTACGAGTGTTTTAAAAAATGAAAATCTTTTAAGAAAAAATCAACTTGTTAAACAAGCAGAATTAAACATGAACAAAAAATGTGTTGGTTTTTAATACTTATGTTTTGAATCCCAACCTACTCCCTACCCCAAAAAACAACTAGGTTAGGTTTCCTAATGATGTAGTATGTATTTCGAATACATGACTAATACCCTTCTAATACTTAAAAATATATATTTCCAAGAAATAGGTATCCACTTGTAAAAAACATTTTCGAAAAAGCTCGTTCTAGTATGAATTTCGCTCGTTTACTCCATATCATCCACGCAAACCGTGCATATCATCTGGCTCGAAAAAAAATAGGCATGTGGCAACACTGTCAACAGCAACTAACCGACTAACCTTCAAGCAAGTATCAAGTTAGGTTAACTTTCAAGTTTTAAAATATAGACTTCTTCGGGTATACCAAAACCAAACTTCTTATTTATTATTATTTATAAAGAACAGAATTTACATCAAATCATACTAAAACCGCAGATTTGGAAAGTAATGGATGTAGAAATACGTTTCACCGATTTGACTAAGGTAATCATTTCATTAATTTCAATAATTATAACACACATGTTACTTGAAATTAATAAAGCAATTCTTTTTCAGTTGAAATAAGGAGTCAAATGGTGATTATGGAGTTATGTCCTGAGTAACCGATTTTGATAACATTTTGAATACTTGCCTATTTTGAGCTGCAAAAGCCGAATATCAACTCAGAGTTTGTCGCTGCCTCACCTTTTTTCAAACAATTAAGCTAACCTGGCCTATTCTAACCTACGAGTTCAAGAAAGTATCGAATTCATGGGTAAGATGAAAAGGGTCGTCTTGTTTTAAATAAAATTTAGCTATTTCATGAATTCGATTCTTTCTTACACTAGGAGGTAAGGTTAGAAAAGGTTAGGGTATCTTAATTTTTTGAAAAAAAAATGGTGAGAAAAATAAGCAAAAATCCGAAATTTCATCAAAATCGGTTACTCTGGACGTAACTCCATAATTACCAAACTCATAATAATACTTTTTCATATTGTCAAGCTTGTAAATAGTAAATTTTTCAAAAATTAATAATATGAGAGTTTATTGCAGAACATTGTGCAAGTTTTCATAACACACATTTTACATGAAATTAATAAAGTGATCCTTTTTTAGTCGAAATAAGCCGTGAATTAAGCGATAATACTTTTTTTGCTGTAAAGTTGATATTTTTAATAGTAAATTTTCAAACATGTTGGAATCGTACTCATATACTGCAAGTTTGGGGTTTGGTTTGATCAAGTGACTGCCTGACTGGAAATCTTATAATTGGAAATTAATCCTTCTGTGCAACTTATTCTCTATACTTTTCCTAACTAACTACATAACTGCATTAAGTTGTAATCACAGAGTAGTAAATGAAAAGTAGTTCGTTTAATAATTAATAAACTAGTATTTATACTCAAATAAAAATTTTTGGTATGAAAATTTAATCCTTTAAAATGTTTATTATTATTTTGTTACATATGAAGACAAATATAACTTGTGAGATACTTGACAGTCTGATCAAATATAATTGACAGTAGTATTCAAAACATAGTAAGGACTTTTATCTTTTCCAGTTCTGTTCAATATATTATAATAGTTGCTTTGACATAACTACAGGTTGTTGGAAATCTATTATAATTTGTTAGAATTCAATATATTTACAAAGCAGTAACTGTTTTAGAATTTTATATTAATGACTACAAATTCCGAGTTTAACAATTATGAGTTTAACAATTCACATAATATGTGATTATATGTGAAAATGGATAAACTCAGAGTTTAATTTAATAAAATAATGGTATATAATGCTTATTTCCTTTCTGTATTCATATATCTGATAACAAATTGGGGGGTGTGTTCTCAAACATCATTCAATAAAATAAAAACTTTACAAAATAAGGTGGTAAAAACTTTATTTGGCTATGATTACAGAACGAATACAGAAATGATCTACCATCAGACGGAAATTTTACCGCTAGAAAAAATTCTACAAATAGAACAGTGCAAATTTATTTATAAAATAACAAAAAATCAACAAAAATGCAACACAAACATGAGCATAGTCAATGAAATACATTCATATGCAACCAGAAATCAAGACCTAATTTATTTACCCCAGGTGAGAACGAATGTTGGCTTAAATAATCCCTTCTCTAAATGTCTTCAAACATTCAACCTTTTGCCAAACTATATTAAAAATAAAGATAGCTACTCCTCATTCAAAGCTGAACTGATGAGATATGTAGACGGCCATTGAAATCAAAATATAAATATGTTCCGGTACCAGCAATTATTGCTGATTTGGAACAATGCTTTGAAAAATATATAGATATGTATATTTTGGGAACAGATTTGTTGTTGATTGTTTTTCGTGTTTTGAATGGTTTTGATAGAGCTTGTCCCGAATAATTTTAATTTGTTGTTTATTTATATCTCTAGATATTATAAAATGTATGTGTATATATGTATGTGTTAAATTTGATATTCTTTAGTCTGAAATATGTGATATAGAGTAGGAGATATTCTGAAATATGTGATATAGGGTAAGAGATTCTTTTGTACTGTTCACCCTTGTATATCGATTCAAAAAAATAATAATAAAGCATTCTTTAATAAAAAAATAAAAATTTCTCAAACATGTTAATAATTGATGTATATAAATCCAACATCAACTCTTAATCTTTATTGCCGCACGAGACAAAGTTCTGCACAACATACTACATGTCACTCTTCCCAAACTTCGTTAGAACGTCAGCCACCATCTGGTCTTTAGGCAAGTTTTGTAGCTGAACTCGATTTTTCTCAATAGCTCCTTTGACGAAGTGATACCAAATGCCACTGTGCTTTGTTCTGTTGCGATTTAAAGCTAACTTTTGTGTTGATTGACTATTGGCGAATATTGGAATATATTTTTTTTAATTGGTAACTCATACTCATAACTTTATAAAGAAATAAAAACTAACTTTTCACAGGTTGAGAAGAAATATATTGACAAAACGCGTTTACTCATACCATAAACACGTCAAATTTTGGTTGTTTTTTGACCTAAGGAGAGAATGCTAAATTGAAAATTAAATAAAGGTTTAGAACTTTTTTTACTTTGATGGTTGTAGGTAATGTTCTTCAATTTATGCCATTAATTAGATTACATAAAAAAGTTTTAACAAAAAATAATTTTCAGGGAAAAGGATTATATGCTAGAACAAGCTTCAAAAAGGGCGATGTCATTTTTGAAGAAGTACCATTGGTTTGCTGTCAGTTTTCATGGAATGCAGCATGTAAATATAAAGCATGTGATCACTGTTTAAAGTAAGAAAAATTACAATACGGAAATTAGTTACTTGGGTTGTTTCGAAATTCTCTAGTTTATGCTTAATTCATTTCCAATTAAGGTGACATCTTCCAGCACTTCATTGTGTTAAATCAAAAAATCCGATATTGCAGTGATAAGTACTTTTGACAAAAAAGGCTTGAGAAGGTCTTCAAAATTTACTATGAAAACAAACAGGCAGATTATTTTGTAGAATATTTTCATATGGTAATAAAAAATAATTCAGTTTAGAATATCATCCTCCCTAAAATCCAGAGATTAGGCGAAAAAATTTATTAAAAACAATAAATTTTAATTTCCTGTATTATGTGGAAATATTGTCTAAAACTTAAAGATATAAAATGTAATTGTTTTTATATAATAATTTAGCTAAAAATAATATACTTTCATAATATAAAAAACATATTTTACAAATATCTTCTCTCCTATAAAATCTTGAACATTGCTGCAATTTTTAAATTTGATGTTGAAATAATTTTTCAAGCTTTTTTAGCAGAATAAAACAATTATTATCACGAGTATGTTTCATCCATCATTTACTCTAACACTGCATCAAGTTCTGTAATAGAATGAATTCCTGAAAACAATATTTCAGGCCATTGGAAACTGCTCAAGAAAATGCCAGAAGATTGACTGGTATTCATGATCTAGACCTTCCTTATCTAGAATGTTGCACAACAAATAAAAACACAATAACTTGTTGTGAAAAATGTGGAATAGATTACTGTTGTTCAGAGTGCCTTGTTAATGCAGATTCACAGTATCATAGAACTTTATGTCTAGGTACCAGAGAAAGAAACGGTTGTCATCCCTTGGAGCTTCTAAATGAAGCTTGGAAGTAAGTAAATGATTATATATATATATATATATATATATATATATATATATATATATATATATATATATATATATATATATATATATATATATATATATATATATATATTTTATTTTTTATTATAAATATATAATCGTCAACTTGTTTTGGCAGAACCAGAACAACCAATAATTTCAGTTAACTATATATAAATTTCGTATTTTGTTTTAGAAATATTCATTTTCCTCCAGAAACCAACTCTGTAATGCTCATTGTACGGCTGCTAGCCAGAATAATTCAATCGCCAGACCCTCAGCTAGCAATAAGTCAAACATTGCAATTTTGTCACCGAACTGTTAATGAAGATGCGGAACTAGCCCATAAACTTCTTGGAGAAAACTTTGCTGATCAAATATTAAATCTTTTAACACTTCTTAAACAAGCTCTACCTTATGACACAATTCATCAGTTTCTAACTGAAGATGGATTCAAAAGCTTACTTGCTTTAATAGGCACAAATGGCCAAGGAGTTGGTACGTTAATAACTACTAATTATTGAATAAAAGTAATTTTTTCATTATATATTTAAACTTTATTTATATTTTCATTCAAGGTACTAGTGCTATTAGTCAATGGGTGTCAAATGCCTCCAAATTGCCGTTGTCAGATGCAGAAAAGGACAGTTTAGACAAATTCATTGATAAACTATATGAAGAAATGGACAAACAAAGTGGAACTTTCCTCAATAATGAAGGTGTAGCCTTATTCAAACTACAAAGTGCAGCAAATCATAGTTGTTCACCTAATGCAGAAGCAACTTATCCTCATAATAATTTCACACTGTCACTTTTAGCAGTATGCGATATCTCGGAAGGTGAAGAGATTTTCATTAGTTATTTAGATGAGTGTACTCTGGAAAGATCAAGGCATTCTAGAAGAAAAGAACTAAAAGAAAATTATATATTTTCCTGTAATTGTGAAAAATGCATGGCGCAAAGTGATGAACCTGACCTCACAAGCGAGGATGAAGATGAATCAATGAGTGATTAAAAATATTTATTCAATTATGACTCAATATTTTGTAATAACAATGTATCATAATTTTCAAATAAATATCTCCTAATCGAAAATAATATAATTTAAATTCCTCACACTAAAATTCAATACTATATTGAATTGACTAGAATAAAAATAAAATAAATTGCTTTCAGGTGGATCGCAACGAAAAAACATCAAAATTTATATTTTAACTATCTGATATCCAGCCTAAATTTACTATTCTGTTCTCTGCATTTTTCGGAAACAGACGATCTAGCTTACCTCTGAGCCACTCTATTAGAACAATCCCAACAGGTTTTGCTGGAGATATTTGATTGTTTTGTCTCCTCTGTTTATTATAGCAATTAACTCTTACCTTTATAATGCGCAATGTGTTGTAACATTTCCAGTGGCATTAATTCAGTTAACATAATTCATCAATTATGTTATCAAAATTCACAATCTCTAGTGGGAATTTCGATAAAAATACAATTCAAGCCTAATTGTAATAAAAAATATTTTCATACATTCATAATTTTCTGAAAATATCAGAGTTCAATAACATGATTAACGGATACAAATATGACCTAAATATTCAGCATTATAAGCTTGAAAATCCATAATTTACTGGTGTATTTTCATATATAATACCACTAGAGGTGAAATTTTGCCGGCAAAATTTCTCGATTGTAATATGAAAGTTTGTTGCTTAGGCGATTTCGCGAATGACATTTGTATCAAAATCACGAGCCGTCAGGCGAGTGATTTTGGAAAAAATGTCATGAGCGAAATTGTCTAAGCAACAAACTTGAATGTTACAAGAGAGAAATTTTACCTGCTTAAATTTCATCTCGAGTGGTATTCGACATGACTATTTCACGAGAAAATATGTCCAACAGTAATATGGTCACATTTCAGAAAGTCAAGGAGATAACGATTCATGTGAGAAATGTCAAAATATTGTCGCTGAAATACTAACATAGTAAGTTTTGCCGGCTTGCATGTTTTATCGCTGTGAAACGAGAGTAGCTATGGAAACTTTCTCACTAAAAATGGAATGAGTGAAATAGTCTGTATGATTCATTTATGTGTAGGGACGTTCCGATACATACATATAGGGATGAAACGATACGAGTAAATACAAGTACATACTCGATACTTTCCTCCGATACTGAGTACTTTCAGTATCGATACTTTGAAATTAAGTATCGAGTAGGTATCGGTCAAAAGTACTCATATAAGTATCCTATTGTCACTATTTCATTTTAACATTAATAAAAAATTTCATATCTTAAATGTTAAGTTACAGTACTTCTTACGACATATTGTATATACCGTGAACTACGTGCAACATGCAATTGACTACATAATCATTAGAAGAAGAAGATCTACGCTATGCTCTATGGTGTTCCGTTGTTATAAGTAGACAACCAACTAGGGAATCGTTCTCTCACTTGCTTGCATGTTCTGTACTTTAAACAGCATTATATAAACAAGCTCCAGTATATTTAAACGTGGTAGGTACCTCGGTACCTTGCGAAAGGTTGTTTTCGAAAGCTGGCGCGACAGTCACTGCTTCCAGAAATCGCTTAACAGGCAAAAATTTGGAAAAATTGTTATTTCTGGGAAGCAGTATTAAAACAGACTTTTTTTCGTAACATTAAATTTTTTATTATTATTATTATTCTTTACTCATTTTAATTTTGATTTTTTATAAGAATTTAATTGTGATATACCTATATATTTATATATATATATATATATATATATATATATATATATATATATATATATATATATATATATATATATATATATATATATATATATATATATATATATATATATATATATATATATATATATATATATATATATATATATATATATATATATATATATATATATATATATATATATATATATATATATATATATATATATATATATATATATATATATATATATATATATATATATATATATAATTTATATGAATAAACCATTATTATTATAATTTTGTAATTTTCAATGAAGACTACTAATACTTTTTACGGTTTTTACTTTAAATTTTCCAAAAATGATTCGATACGAGTAAGTATCGATACTTTTCAATCGATACTGAGTTAGTATCGATACTTGACGACCGATACAGTATCGAGTAAAAGTATCGATACCTCAATGGTATCGTTTCATCCCTACATACATACAAGGTATCGAATTATCGATACCTACTCATATAAATAGTACTCGAATCATTTTTCGATACTACTCATATGAGTACCTCCAAAGTATCGATACTTACTCATATCGATACATTTTAGATATTTTTTGGTAATTATTCCGAAAAATAGAAAAAATTCATAAATTTTTGGTGATTTTGCCGCTGTCACACTTTTTTTTTCAAAAAATTAAACAAACCTGTCTTATTCTAACCTCACTAACCTAACCTTCGAGTGCAAGAAAGTATCGAATTCAAGAATTTCAAATTGGAAAAATCTTTTTTTTTTTTTAATATTAAATGTATGTATCATATGAATTACTAAAAAAAAATCTAAAATGTATCGATATGAGTAAGTATCGATAGTTCGGACCCGATTCTGAACAATATTTCTCTAACGGCGCGACTCCGACGGAAACAGAGAAAACCTCTTTTTTCTCAGTCTACGAGCGGGGCCCTACATGCGAGTGAGAGAAAGTAGGAGATTGTTAAATAACTTCAGCACAGAATCCAGCGGAACAGCTTTTGATCACAAAGAAAATGCGTTCTGAAATTGTACAAAAGTAACGTACATTCGTTCCGTTCAGTCTGAGAGCCCTTTCAGACTAGGATACTGTATCCGAGATACTGTATGCGAGATACAGAATTTCGGCCAGATACAGTCAAAATACTTTTGTTAGAATATAGTTTTGTAAATAAATTTTATCAGTACAATATCAGTGCTGTACGGTGCTTTTTATGAAATGGACATTGAAGAGTGCGCTATGCTGTGGTATATTATAAACAAAAAGAAAAAAAATTAAAAGAAGGACGAATATCCTATAATAGAATTAAGGGAAACTAAAGGAATTTATAACCTTCTTCACCAAGAATTACTACAAGATCGAACAAAGTTTTTTTAATTATTATCGAATGTCCATAGAATCTTTTGAAGAACTTCATAATATTTTGAAAAATGAAATCATCAAGAAGGATACGAAAACCGTTCTATTCCACTTCACTTCAACTAATAAATAATAAAAATATTGTACACCTAGCTATTGTGCTTTTTGAATCGCAAAAGTATTCAAGTCTGAACAGGTCAATAAGCCACAATGATAATTCGGTATCCCGGATTCGGATACTGTCGCCGGCGGCTGAATGAGCGATATTCAGAAATTTAGTATCGCGATACGGTATGCTGTGCTGAATGCAGTGTGAAAACGTACATATAAACGCATGTATTTTCTGTATCTGGGATACGCGTATCTCGGATACAGTATCCAAGTCTGAAAGGGCTCTGAGTCTGACTAATTCGATTCGATACCGAGTACTTTCGTTTCGATACCGAGTAAATTTCCCAGATAATCAAATGTGTAATTCATTATGTGGTTTGGCGTGAAAAAATTTCTAGATTGACCGATGATTTATACATTACTGGGCGGCAACGCGTTTCTGCGGCTTAATTTTATACAGGGTGTCTACTCAAGTAAGGATCTAAAATTCCCTGAGAATTCCAAGATATTCCAGGTGTACGATTTTCTTCTCGTGAACCACTCCTGTCATAGGTTTTTTTTTCTATCAATGTCTTAGACACAATTTTAATACATCTTTTTACCAAGAGAAATTCTGAAAGAACTTGCGTCATGTGCAAATGCTGTCAGACAATTTGCTTTTACATAAGAATTTATCAGTATTTATTATTATTTCTGGAAATATACTTGACGATGTTTTTCTTTTGCAATTTAATATTTGTAAAAAGCAAATTTAAAAACTGATAACATTTTAAAAAATTCCCTGAGTGAACCCAAAGTTAAATGAGAATTCCAAGGATATTTCAGGGGACAAAAAAACGTTCAATATCATAGCCGCACAAAATTAGCTTTTCCAAAATGTTACGATGTAAGTAAGGTTTTTTAAATTTTCTTCTAAGTGTTATTCATTCATACTCTCGATTTTCTCAGAATTCATTTATATAAAACAGCTATTGAATTAACCGGAATAAAAATATTAACACAGGACTTATAAAAATTTATTGTAATAATTCAGCAGTACATTAAAATACCTCCGATAATAATTACCTGATATTTTAAATAACTCTAGTTTGTTCATAAGAACCATCCCATAAATTAATACATAAGGAATTAGTGATCTTATTTATAAAATATATATGTATATATTCAACTAAGTTTGGTACAATCAATTCATAGGACAAACACTGAAATAAAATATTGATGAAATTGTCATGAAACCAGACCAAGAGGACACAATGGTAACAAGTATGTCGTAGACTAGTAGTTACTAAAGGTCATTCTATTTATTTTTGAAAAATTATATTGAAATGCAAAGAAATTACATACTGTACGTCTCATCATTTTGGTCAAATTGCAAAACAGTATAAATAAACATTTGTGAGGTTTGCTGGGATATTTTTGTTGTTGTCATAATCGTATTTTATTTGTGGTTATCCTACATGTTAATAACTAAATTATTTGGACTAAGTCGCACTGCAACTGTACTGTTCAGAGCGAATAATAATAATAAAATATTCATAATCTCTTCCTTCTGTTATGAATAAAACACACACACACATATATATATATATATATATATATATATATATATATATATATATATATATATATATATATATATATATATATATATATATATATATATATATATATATATATATATATATATATATATATATATATATATATATATATATCGCAAAAGTTATTCAATTGCTCTTCAGTACTCAGGTACAAATGCATCGAGAGAGCTTTGATTAAAATCGGCGAACCAATGGCAAAGATTGAGCTACTGATAGGTTCAATATTGAATTTCCCTATTAAGCTATGATTTATTCAATTGCGTGTACCGTATAGAATACGCTTAAGATCTTAAATTAATTTTTTGAAACGTGATATAAAATAAATATGTCGGTAGTAAATAGGAAGAAGATAATACAAACTGTTATAAGAAATCGTAAATGTGTATGAAAAATGCGTAGAAATAGGTAAATAAAATTATTAACACAAAAGCGAATAAATTGTTTATAGAAGTAAGAATAGTATTTGTTTATAGTGGATATGAATCGAATGGTGATATCAGAAATGAAGCAATATCGAAAAAAAATTAATACAATAAATATTTGATGGTACTGACTACCATCCCAGAATGAGTTAATTGCTATTTGGAGAGTGTACATGCAAAAGTATGAATGTTATATGACATGGCCAGTCTGCATTAATTGCAAATATATATATATATATATATATATATATATATATATATATATATATATATATATATACATATATATATATATATATATATATATATATATATATATATATATATATATATATATATATATATATATATATATATATAAATAAATATATATATATATATATATATATATATATATATATATATATATATATAATATATATATTTTTTTTATATATATATATATATATATATATATATATATATATATATATACCGTGAGAATCATTTCAAGGTATACATAGGGAAAACAACAATACAGATTACTTGTCGTTGCTTAGCGATATTATTGATACGTCGCAGTTGTCATAATTGCTTTGGCTTTCAAGGAAGTAGTTAATCTTATTAACTATGTAAGAGTAAGTCATGACACGTAGGAGTTAGCTTAACAGCAATGAAAGGAAAATAAAAACTGAAAGAAAGAAAAACACTTTTATTTATCAAAGATAGCAGCAAAATTTAAAAACATTTTCTGTTTGCAAACATCTCATCCGAGATTCGGAGTTAGAGCACCATACAAAATCAATGAAAATAAGACAATAGATGTGGCAACTAGTGTAGTTGAGAACAGCAGTATAAATTCAGGAGCAGTAGCTCTTAACAAAAAATATTCGAAATGAAGAAGGGTCACCTACTTTTAATTCTTGGTAATTTTGATACTTGTATGATCTAAATTTCTCTTTGCGTAGAATTTGCATCACCGAACTTTGTGAAATGGAATGGGCAGCAGCTAATGATCTTGAATTTATAGTGCTGTTCTCGACAACACTATTTATTACATCTATTCTCTTATTTTCATTGATTTTGTATGGTGCTCTAACTCCGGATCTCTGATGGGATGTTTGCAAACAGCCTGTGTTCTAAAACTTTGCTGTTATCTTTCATATTGTTCTTATGGACGGAACTGGTCTCTCAGGATATTCAACACTAAAATGATCTCTCATTTGAAAGCCACTGCAGTACCAATCGTAAGGGCGAATCTTTTCTTGTAGTGTGTAAATGTACATTTTCAAACTTAATACGATAAGAAATGAAAGTTATCAACAATCACGTCTGAAGTACTTCAAGTTGTCAAGTTTAAAAATCAACATATTACCATAGCAACAACTTGATATGCTATATTTCCTATGTATACCTTCAAATGCCGCAAATATTTTTCATTTGATCTAATGGCAATGGTTTTTCTATGTATACCTTGAAATAATTATCACTGTATATATACATATATATATATATATATATATATATATATATATATATATATATATATATATATATATATATATATATATATATATCAACCGCCAGATAAAGTAAATAATACAAAAATTAGTTAATATATAAATATGCTAAAAAACTAATTATTATTGCAATTAGCTAAAGTGTAATAAGCAACAGCTGAAGCTTATGAACATTAGATTTAGACATCAATGAATTAAGTAAAATTATTATTTATTTATAATAAGAGAGGTATATATACCAATTTCATGGAAACTGATTTTTAAAATATTTGTGATGTAAATTTTCTTCAGTAACATGAATTATTAAATTAAAAACCCCACTTTGGTAAAAGTTTTCTACTAATTTGGCTCCGAAATTTGCTTTCTAAAGATTCACCATTTGCTCAAGAAAACAGTTTATCTCATAGCAAATTCGAAGGTAACGCAAATCAGCATACCTCACACTGTATGTCAATAAACATTAAATATTTCTATACAATATTTATTTATAAAATTGTAAAAACAATACAACTTCTTAGTTAATTCGATAAAAAAATATCTCCAAATTGAGACGAAAATCAGTATCACAATTTGTTGAATCTTATGACACTCAAGAAATCGTCAATTTGGAAAAATTGTACTTTAAAATTACACATTTTCATTTGGATATAATCAGTAAACTTTGGGTACAAGTACATACCTTACCTTTTGACAGTACTTTTCCCATGCTCCGCCATATTTACTTTTGCATTCAGTTTGTGTGTTTATTGATCTTTCAATAAGCATGAGAACAATTGCCACTACCCCAACCGATGGAGGAGCATTGTAGCAAAAACGAATAAGTGTTGCATGCATCAAAATGTCACCAAGAAGATTGGGCTGTCTCAGTAGTCCCCAATATCCAGAACATAGTAACTTTTTGCCTTGTGATGTTGAGATAGATTCCATGCCTGAAACACATTCACATTAATACAGAACTTCTTAACACTTGAGAAGAATTCTTAATTTTTTTTTTAACAATATCACTTTTTCCTCTAACTGCAGAGGCGGATTATCCTTAAGGCAAACTAGGCATGTGACTAGGGGCGCGAGGGTACAAAGGGGCGCGCAGGCGGAATTGTAAAATAGAGAAAAATTATACATTATAGCATAAAATTAGTTGCGCCAGTAAGTAAGGCACCTACTTAGAAAATAATAGTTATTTAATAAACTAGTTTATCAATGACAGCGATTAATGGTTGAGATATTTTAACGCGCTCGCGCTCCGCTCGCGCGATAATAGTTCGAGACCATTAATCGATACATTAATAAACGAATTTATTACAAGATTTTTCCGTCGACCTCATCATGAATTGAGTACAAATTCTTGATTGAAATAAATTTTTATTTTGCATGACAGATACACTTGACACAATATAAATTTCTATGTTCATTTCGATATATTTATATTTATGCTCCCGATGGAACAATTTGAGAAATTCATAGATGGAATATTAGACATGTGACATTCTGAATAGTTAACATTACCTACAATATCCGATAAGGAATATGTGGAACTGGTGGAAGCTGAAGTGTTATTTACTTTCGAACGGCGATTATTGCATAAAATTTTTTCCGCAGTTTCTACTTTATTTTGTATAGAGTTAAATTTTTTGATTTGAATTATGAATTCCTTTTCTCTGTGGAATAACAGTACAGACACAAAATAATTCAACTATTCCGTGCTGAATACTTCTGTGTTTGGTTGCCCATGACAATCATACATTAAAATAGGAGAAATTGCACATTAAAATGGGTCATTAATTATCAATTTCGTGTACGTTAAAGTAAGCTTTAATTTAGAGGTCGACGGAAAAAACTATTATTTTTTTTACAACCTCAATTTGCTTCAATTTATAGCAAAAGATAAATTTAACGGATGAGATTGACTAAAACTTACGCCTACAAGCAACCTTGTTCTAATTCTATGAGCAGCAAGCCTTGGAACTCTCACTTGCCAGAGAATATGAAAAGGATAAAAAGAGGATTCGGAAGAAAAAGCTAACAGCAGATGATCCTGCCGAAGATATTACTTCTTCAGTATCTGGTCGGGACACATTCAGAGTGACAGTATTTTTAGTGATTATAGACTGACTTGTGGTTGAACTTCAAAAGAGACGATAATCATACAGTAATTTTTACAGTAAATTAAAAATTTTAAAAAACTTGAAAAATTTGAGCACTAAAGAAGTTCAAAATAGAGCAAGTACGATAGTAACAATGTATTTCGGCGATTCGGAAAAGTGTTTTGTGGATGGATGAATGTATCCACCTGCGCTCTTACTTAACAACGGTAGCTCGAGACGGAAAACTGCCCCGATCAACCAACGCAATTTTAAAGGTTCTAAGAAATGAAGAACTTGAAACAATTTATCCAAACGTTAAAATAGCTTTAAGAATCTGTGCATCGACGGCAGTCGGCAATTGCAGTGGTGAGCGGAGCTTTCCCTGTCTAAATAGAGTGAAAAATTATATTCGCTCAACTATGACAGACATCAGATTAAATTCGTTAGCAATACTTAACATAGAATCAAACTTATTGCAATCTTTAAACTATGAAGACGTTGTTGACAATTATTTCGCAAGACAAAAATGTAGGCGCCGAATTTTTTTTTAGTTTGTCATTTAAGCTGTAACAACAAGTAATTGAAATAAATTCGATGGACGATGAATCAACTCTGTGGTAGTTCATATTTATATTAAAAATTAAATAATGAGAAAACAACTTGTCTAAAAACCACAAAATGAAAATAACTTTTTATTCGACTAGTTTCGCCTGTTACAGCATTATCAAGACTGAATACGTAATTGCAAAGACATCGCTTGAAAATATAAGTATTTCGGTTCGGTACCTGGGGGTGGTAAAATGTAATCGATGGGTCCAAGTTATCAGAGATTTAACAGTGGGGAGTGGTTTAAGTCTAACTGGTCATTGAGAAGAATGTAATTAAGGGATTTTTGGATCTTGTTTATTTCCATGGCTTCCAGGAAGTTCATTATCATACCTTTATCACAGTAATGAAGAATTTTTGGTTTGAAAGAGGATGAGATGTTATGTTTTTTTGACTCTAGATGTTCCCTAAATGCTGATTGTCCGTTTTTTAGATGTTCTTTTAGCCTGGTTTCAAAACATCTCCCGGTCTGACCTACATATGTTGAATTACATTCTTCACAGTCCATTCTATAAATTCCTGTTCTCTTCATTGGATCGACTTTTGACATTTTGTTATTAAAAAACATTCTATCCAATCTGCTGTGACTCGAAAAAGCAGTATTCAGATTATTATTTTTAAAGAATTGAATGATCTTCGAAGAGGGGATGTGCGTATAAGGGATGCTCACAAACTTTTGTACATTGTACATACTTTATCAAAACAATACCTTATGGTAGAACTTGAGGTGATTCGCGCGATAGGTATTAACAATGATTTTCCACTAAAAATAATAAATAGTTTAATTTCGAAAAAAGAGGAACATTTTATCAATTTGAAATTATATGGACCATACTGCAATAACAAAAATGTACAAAAGTTTGTGAGCATCCCTTATACGCACATCCCCTCTTCGAAGATCATTCAATTCTTTAAAAATAATAATCTGAATACTGCTTTTTCGAGTAACAGCAGATTGGATAGAATGTTTTTTAATAACAAAATGTCAAAAGTCGATCCAATGCAGAGAACAGGAATTTATAGAATGGACTGTGAAGAATGTAATTCAACATATATAGGTCAGACCGGGAGATGTTTTGAAACCAGGCTAAAAGAACATCTAAAAAACGGACAATCGGCATTTAGGGAACATCTAGAGTCAAAAAAACATAACATCTCATCCTCTTTCAAACCAAAAATTCTTCATTACTGTGATAAAGGTATGATAATGAACTTCCTGGAAGCCATGGAAATAAACAAGATCCAAAAATCCCATAATTACATTCTTCTCAATGACCAGTTAGACTTAAACCACTCCCCACTGTTAAATCTGTGATAACTTGGACCCATCGATTACATTTTACCACCCCCAGGTACCGAACCGAAATACTTATATTTTCAAGCGATGTCTTTGCAATTATGTATTCAGTCTTGATAATGCTGTAACAGGCGAAACTAGTCGAATAAAAAGTTATTTTCATTTTGTGGTTTTTAGACAAGTTGTTTTCTTATTATTTAATTTTTAATATAAGTAATTGAAAATTAGCAACTTTAAAGTCGAGCGTAAAAAGCTGCTTAGTTTAACATACATACCATTATAATTTCATTTTTTACATTAAATAATTTCTGAGAATAATTCAATCATTAACAATTTTACCTATCTAACTTTAAAATACCAGAGTGCCTTTAAGTTCACTTAAGTAGGTATACTTAAAAATTCAGATCTTGTTGAAAATTTAAACCTGTATCCGTGTTTAACTAAATAATTCGTAAATTAATTTTTTTTATTTACCAGGTATTAATAAATTCTTAAAATTTATAAAAGCACCAGACAATTCACGAAGACGTTCGTTTCCCAAATTTGCTCGACCGGGAAAGAAATCCGGGACCATCCGCGCTTACGGCAGACACCTAGGCCACTATCTATACTATCGAGTTCGACTTAAGTAACTATAATATATTGAAGTAAGTTAATTATATAAATGAAATATCAGATACAAAGTTTTGATTCAATTTTATCCTGTTCAATAATTTAATTCATACGACTGGCGTGTAAAGCCAGATATTATTATATAGGGAATTTCATAATTTTCGGGTTTACATGCCAGTCGTACCTTAAAGCTTTAAAATACTGTAAACCGAAATCGTAAGATTTCTCCGACAATATCGATCTCATGTAAACTCTTGCTCATTTTTCTTTAGCCCCCATCTCACCACGTTTTCCTTAGGGGCGGTACATCGGTTTAGGTAAAACTATAGTACGATTTATTTTAGTGATAGAACGATATCACTTTTTTTTGCCGATACGATATATCGGCCGATACCGATATTTACGTGCCGATATACCGATATATCGTATCGGCAAACATAACGCATATTATATTTGGCATCTTCAACTCTATTAAGAGATAAATCTCCTTTTGAGTGGTGGGAGGCAAAATAGGAAATTTCCCAGTTTGTAAAACGCAGCTTCAGTCTACCTTTCAGCACCCGCTGCCAGTGTGTTAAGTGAACAACTTTTTAGTGAATTAGGTAATATTTACGAGCCTAAAAGAAATAGACTAAATGCAAATAGGGCTGAAATGTTGGAGTTTTTGCATCATAATATCAAAAAATTAAATTTTAAGTATTAAGTATATACTGTATTTAGTTCCTGCTACATTAGGTATATTTGTTGTTAGTAGTGTTAGGATTTGTATTACTTTTTTAGTAGAAATGTTACTATCAGAATATTTTATTTTGTTTAATAAAGTATGTCATTTCTGCACTGAAAAAAGTTAAAAGCGCAAACATGTTTTTTGACGATATATCGGCAATTTTCTTGCCGATACGATACCGATAATCAGCAACAATTGCCGATATACCGATATCCATATCGGTATCGTTCTATCACTAATTTATTTTTAATATAGGGGCGCCGATGAGATGCTTGCCTACGGCGCTCTTAACGTTTAATCCGCCTCTGACTAACTGACTAATATTGCCTAGAAAAAATTTAAATCAAGTGCTAATAAACAAAGAGTAATACAGAAATTTCATTTTGTGCATGATAACAGGAAAATATAGGGTTAGCATTCAAATAGTGGGAGTTCAACTTATTGCGGACAACACTGGCATGCATTATATTTAAAAATATATGAAAGCTTATGAAACAAAAACTTTATATCAACATTGAAGACCAACTTACTTGACGAAACGGGGCTATATGGGTTTCTTCTAAAAGCATCCTTCTGATTATTGCTAAGTCGGTATAAAATGTAGCCAACAAAATAAACCAAACAGAGCAATACCAATTCCCATTTTGCTAAATCAATCTTATAATCAACTACGTACTTAGTTTGAGCTATTAAAATGAAAGGAGACAGCAAGATTCCTACAGCGGTTTTATATCCCAATCCTTCATATTGGATAAAATATGAGCTCAAAGATCTACTTTCAAAACATAAGCAGTCCACCGCATGAACAAGGTGAAGTGCTACAAGCACCAATAGAGTAGGATGGGATGTGAGTAGCTTCAATTCAAAGCTTGCAATAGTTGATTCCAGTTTCGTATCAAGATTGAGACCTTTCATAAGGAGAGCAACATCTGCCAAAATCTATAAAGAGAAAAAAGAGTTTATGGAATTGTATAACTATTTCCATGAGTAACTATATTTCAAACTGGTCATGTGGAAGAATGTCTCCTTTATTTGCAAATATACTATGTGCAACTCTACAATACAATACACATATAGTGTATCTTATGGTTATTATGGATTTATGTCCAAAAACGTCAATTTTAAGATCAAATTTTTGTTTCTGGTTTATTTTATGCTGAAAAGCCGAATATGACCTTAGATTTTGTCGCTTTCTCGCCCTTTTTTTTTCCAAAAAGTTAAGCTAACCTGTCCTATAGGCCAAGCTACAGAGAGTTAGAGTGAGCATTTTGTGAAAAAAGTGTTAGAAGAAAACCAGCTCCGCCATTGTTTGTAAAATAGTTCCACATGATATAGTGATATGTTTTTCACTCGACTTTATTATTTATATCTTTGTTATAAACAATTTTATGCAAAAAATCGCGTTTTTTTAGTTTTTTGCTTATAAAATTGAAACTATCAGAGTAATCGTGATGGTGTTCATAGACTTATTGTACAAAATGAGAAGACGAAAAAAATGAGAGGTCGGATGACTCGATCAGACCCTTAGTCTATGGGAAAATCGGAAAAAACCAGCCAAAATGCAGTTTTTTCAAAATTTCATAACTCGGTTATTTTCTGAGTTGTAGCGTAGATCCTCCGGTTAGTATTATTTATCAATATAAGCTTCATTTGTGCGAAGAGCAGGAACTGTCCGATGAATAGTTTTTGATCTGTGGCCATTTGAATATTTGACTATGCAATTTTCCAGCAGACCTGAATGCGACAGGTATGGTCCGATTTCAATTTACAAAAAGATTTTGAAAGAAGAATTGTTATAGTTCAAAACGTTCATCTTGGTTTTACACGAAAACGCTGAGAAATTTGTTAAAAATAAAGCTGAACATGACGAAAAAGGGCCGGGCGCGTGAGAGTAGTTGAAGAGTGGGGGTAGAGCAGCAGGCACGGAGAAGCATGACATTCGAAAGCGTCGGCATTTTGAACATGACGGTAATTTCTCGGCCGCTTTTCGTCATGTTCAGCTTTATTTTTAACAGTTTTTTCTCAGCGTTTTCGTGTAAAACCAAGATGAACGTTTTGAACTATGAGAATTCTACTTTCAAAATCTTTTTTGTGAATTGAAATCGGACCATACATGTCGCATTCAGGTCTGCTGGAAAATTGCATAGTAAAATATTCGAATGGCCACAGATCGAAAACTCTGCATCGGACAGTTCCTGCTCTTCGCACAAATAAAGTTTATGTTAATAACTAATTCTGACCAGAGGATCTACGCTACAGCTCAAAAAATAACCGAGTTATGAATTTTTGAAAAAACTGCATTTTGGCCGGTTTTTTCCGATTTTCCCATAGATTAAGGGCCTGATCGAGTCGTCCGATCTTTCATTTTCTTCGCCTTTTCATTTTCAACAATAAGTTGCACGCGATTTTTTGCATAAAATTGTTAATAACAAATATATAAATAATAAAGTCAGTGAAAAACATATCACTATATCATATGGAACTATTTCACAAACAATGGCGGAGCTGGTTTTCTTCAAACACTTTTTACATGAAAAAATCTCTGTAGCTTGGCCTACTATTCTAACCTCACTAGCCTAACCTTCAAGTTCAAGAAAGTATCAAATTATGGGTTAGATTAATTTTAAATTTAAAAAAAATCGTCGTTTTCAATATAAAATGTATGTATTTCATAAATTTGATACTTTCTTACACTCGGAGGTTAGGTTAGTGAGGTTAGAATAGTACAGGTCAGATTAATTTTTTGATAAAAAAGGGTGAGAAAGCGACAAAATCTGAGTTCATATTCCTTTTTCAGCTCAAAATAAGCAAGAAACAGAAATTTAATCAAAGTCGGTGTTTTTAGACATAACTCGATAATTACCTTCCTATTATATTCCTAGCTATTGATTGTAGAATTTATGAATAATGCCAGCGAAAAAACATAAGGAAATATCATTTCTGTTTTAATTCGCATGAATATTCAAGAATATCTAATTCCTTCTCAATATTTGACTCATCAGGATTGCAGGTTTCTACGCTTCCTAGTCTTGAAAAAAGCGCATAGATAAATTTCAGAATACAAATAAAATATCAAATTCAAAAGTCACCTATTCGACTCTTATTATAATATTAAATTACTAGTGAGAGGCTTCCTCGCCTATTAAATAGATCCGTGAAAAATATAGGTCGATGAAAATATAGATCTCCGAACCCCGATGAGTGCTAAGCCCGTCCCTGCCTCTGTCGAACGGTACGCGACGCGTCAAGTGCTAAGCCCGTCCCTGCCTGTCGCCTATGGAGCGCCATCTGCGTCACAAACCAACGCGGGAACTCCGGTACTACGACGGGATTGGGCATCGCGCGCTTGGTAACTTTCGAACGGAGTCGACGCCGCCCAATTACGCGTTCGAAAGCCGGTCACGTGAATTTTGGTTCGTTTGACGGAAAAATAGTTCTTAAGCGTCCGGAATGCGGCGTTTTCGCGAATGTCAGAGAAACGTCAAACTTTGAAGGTTCGGTATCGAAAATCGGTGCCGCGGATGAAGAAAATAATTCTTGAACATTGACACAGAGAAAATCTACTGAAGACCGCTCTTTTCTAAGATTGTCCAGAAAATGATTTTATGTCATAATTTACAGTTATAATATAATTGTGGAAACACAAAAATCGACGTCCAAATACACTTACCAGAGATATACAACGGATTCTTAGCAGGTACATCTTGAGATCCAAAATATTGAACAGCCGTGGATTTACTTCTCTTCCATAGAAAAAAGCACTAACTGGGGGATTATCAATTTCCGTTGGATTCAGGCCAATGACCGGCACGTAAAAACTCCGTAGATATAAATAAACAGAAAATGCAACTCCAAAAATAGTTGCCGAAACAAGAAGTTGAAGAATACGTTCAGAGATGAATTTAGACACAGGAAATCGAAAATATTCGAGAGTCGCGCAAACCATTGCGATTATGACAAACGCGGCTAATCCGTTAGCGACGTAAATAAACTTTCCTTGTTTACTGGGCAAATTGGTGACTTTTTTTCCACCGAAAGGCGCCGCGCTCAAAATGGCCAGCGTGATCGCTAGTGCAGAGTAGCCCAGGAACGCCCTCAAATCAAAGAACGCTGAAAAAGATTTGTAACGATTCCAGTCTGGAAGTGATGTAAACGAGCAGTGAATATTATCACAGAACAAATAAAGACCCATCACAAAAACGGGCGAAAACATTATCTGGATACATATCCCGACAGATTCGATAATTGACGATTTTCGTTTTTTTTCGGATGGTTTGCTGGACAATAGGGTAATTTCATCGTCGTCCGAAAACTCTCCTAATTTTTTTGTGACAGTGTCGAAATGTTTCAAGCGGACAACACGTTCCTCTTGTGCGTGGGAGTTACGAGTGATTCTTCTTATTTCTCCTACATATGTTTTAATAGAATCTGCGCCGTCTGTCAGTTTTATATCAGCCTGAAACATCGAAAAACGAAATCAGATGAATTTTAAAAATTCACCATGTCACATGACACATGATAATAATGTCATATAAACTTGACATGAAAATGCAGTTATAAAGGTTCCATCAAAACTCTGTCGTAGTAAAATAACTCCCTATTATATATAACTCCTTTAATATATAAATCCTATTATATATAAATTATCGATTCATTTGGAACGGATCTGTCTATGGTGGTCAAAAAAAATATCCGAAAATTGGTTCAATATATACAGAAGAAAAAAATGAAAAAAGTGCTTTGCTATCTTTTTAGAATCAAAAATAAATATTTTAAACTTATTGTCGAAGTTTTTCGGTTTCAACCATTTGAAGTTTTTTAAATTCCAGCAATAAATCCCGGAAAGTGGCGAATTTTTAAAATTCAATATTTACCAGAAAAATTGTTTTTTATCCACAACGGGTAGGAGATAAAAAAAATATTCTGTTGGTGGTAATAACGTGAGTAATAACGACTATAGAGAATTTGAAAATGTTATGCAATGAAGGGCTTTCCATTTGAAAAAAGTTAAGGTATTTGCATTATTTACAGCAGGACCAGCTATACATGAACTCAATATCCAGAGTTTTGCCGAACACCTGTACAGTCTAAGCAAAAATAAATGATTAATCTATACAATTACGTTAGAAGTATAATCATACAATTAAGTTTAAGAATTTCATATTATGTCCATCTATCATATATTATTTTTTATTACATGCGCTGTCTCCAAATGATCATTTTCTGGCTAAAAAAGTATGTTGGAAATAATTTTTCAATTGCATTATATTGTCAAATTTTCAAATGGCATTAAACTCTTTCCACCGAAATTTTGTTTATACAATCGAGCAAGTGAAGAGATTTATGTTCAATTGATAATTCTTGATAAAATATCTAGTTTCAGTCATTTGAATACGTTACAATAATTGGAGTATCAAGAAGTCCAAAAATAAAATTGAATGTCAGTGGATTTTAACATTCAATTTCGTAAAGAAAATTAGGACATACCTGCACTATTTCATCAAGTTCAAGCTTTCGTGATCTACCCCTAACAGTTGCCTTTGGTTTTTCTTTCGGTATATATTCATCCTCTGATCCTGAGAATTCCGCATTAATTCTGGATGGCTGTATGATTGCTGAAAGAAAATGCAAAAAGTGGTAATTGAATCTTTGGAGACGATTTCCCAATTTGCAAAATTAAAAAAGAAAAACTTTCAGTTTTTTGCAACAAAATTGATGAATAGATTATAAAACATAGAATTCGATAGTATCAGTATGAAGACAACACAGTGTATGTAATTCATCGATGGAACATTAAGTAAATAATATATTAGAACGTAAAATCCTAAATTTTCGATCAGCATAATGATAATGAATTTGTGGAAATGGATCACTTTCACTAAAACTTGTTAAAACAGCTATATTCAACAGTTTTATTGACCATACAGTATGCATAGCAAAATGTTAAATATACTCTTTTGTTTTAATTTCTTGTTAATTTATACTCTTGAAATAAAAATAATTAATGTCTTTTTTTTATTTCTTGTTAATTTATATTCTTGAAATAAAAATTATTAATGTCAACTATCATGTTATATCAGAAACTTGTTTCTAACCTTTTTTAGAACTGGTTCTAGTATCTGCAGGTGTAGTTCTAGATGGTAATTTTCGCTTTGGAGATTTTTGAACAGGTGATGTATCTTTCTTGATTCTTGCTGGACTATTATTTCTCGCAGGACTACTGCGTGATGGGCTCTTATTTCTTGTGGGACTTTTCCTAGTTGAACTTCTTGGTTGTACAACTTTCTTAGCAGCTTCCAAATTCTTGGGTTGAACAGGACTCTTTGGCAACGCCGATTTTCTTGATGGGCTTTTAGGTCGACCAGGAGATTTTCTCCGGACTGCTGAGCTTTCCGAAGATTTGGGGGATGCCTTCGATTCTTTCACCATCCTTTACATTACAATAGTATAGGGGTTATGAACAATACAACAAATCATCAGTCTTTATGTATTTTTTGGTAGTTGCATAAAGTTAAGTTACAATAATTTTATTTTTATGGCAAATTAAGATGTTTTAAAATGAACTAGTTCTCAATGCTTGCAATTGTTAATACTATACATAAAAGATTCATCCTTAACTTCTTGCAAAATATAATATACTTAGAATAATAGGTTTATAACAAAGGTAGTTTTATCAGAAATAAAAACACTAGGTATTAATAAAAAATAACTAAAATGAAATGCATACTGACATCTACTACAAATATCTTCAAGGTATTCTATAGTCTTCTATTTTGTAAAATGAAAAATAAATCATTTTTCATTCTTGTTTGCTCATCATACATACATATTTAGCATATCTTTCTGCAGGTTATTTTTACTAAATCACAAAATAAAAGAATATTTTATAATGAAACTTATCAGAAGATATGAATTCAATTCTTTTAATTTTTGGTATTATTAATCTGTGAATGGACATTGCTGAAGAATTTAAAATTTAAATATCAGTGTTTACATGAACATCAAAACAGCGGGAATATCTTATTTTGTAATTCAAATAACTATTACTCACTCTGCACTGATAAAGAATATCGATAAATTTCTTGAGAATTATATTTTGATATATTTTCAATCAGGGAAATGAATCAACCTGACACTATAATGAAGTAAAAATAAGGAAGCTTCAAATAAGTAGATAAAAAAAAGCGAAGCCAAGCCACTAGTACCAAGCCACGCTAATCACTCTATTCGTGTAGTTAATTATGGAATAGAAAAAAATGACTTTTGTTTCTTTCATAAATCTCATTCTAAATTTAATTACCTTTCCAGCAAGATGGGACGAAACTGCGGTATTTTCTAAATTTATATTATTTTATCTATTTATATTTTGAATTGGCAAAACAACCAAAATGCAATTTGGCAATGACACTCACAACTACCAACCAACTAGACAGATGTGAATGACCTTAACGAAAAGTTAATTAGGGATGGAAACTTGAAATTCTCGAAGATCTTGTTTAAATTTTATTGGTTACTTGCTGTTTGATTTATTAATTCAATAAATGGATTGTTGCAAAAAATTATTATTACATTATGCTACCACTTCTCGTGTTTTACACTATATATTTACACTTCACCAGGACTCTCTGACTTTTCACGTACTAAGTTCATTCAATATGTATCCGACTTTGTACATAAACTAATATAACTTCCTCGATTTTCTTTTTTCTATATATATATATATATATATATATATATATATATATATATATATATATATATATATATATATATATATATATATATATATATATATATATATATATATATAATGAAGTTTTAGTGTTGTAGAGCTCTACAACTTTTCTGCTCTACATATTTACAATACAACTCTACAATTCCACAATACAAATAACTTCTCTCCAATGCACCTTTACACTATTACACCTCTAAAGCTCTAAATCTTCAACTACAAGTTCAACTAAATCTCTAAAGCTAAAATTTCAAATCCTTCAGCAAAACGACAATCTCTTATACAGTCTCAACCACAACCTCTACCAATGATGAACCATTCGACATATTGACCAGTTGACTGAAATTGACAGATTAATCCCAATTAAAAGACCGAATGACCATCTGAAATAAATTGACAAAATTTTTTTTACTAAACAGTTGACTGTTTTGTATTGTACAGTATTTCAACTCATTCTGTTACAACTCTATTCAATTAAAATTAACTGGAAAAAGTATAAAAAAACTTTTTTCACGTTTCAAGCAGTTTCTAGAGTTGAAATATCCTCATCGTACTGTTACACCTTTATTCATTTACTGTTTCGTTTTTTAATGATCACATTTGATTGCAAAAATGAATATTCCTCAAAAACTTTTGAATATTCAAAATTTGAGTTCGAGTTAAAACCTAGCCAATAATTTTAATAACAAATATATAAATAATGAATTTGTTGAACATAGCATCACAAGTGTTGTTTTACGATCAATATCGTTTCTGATTGAGATTTAAGAAGTTTTTGAGAAATTTGGAAAGACGTGATAACTTTTTTGAAACAGACCTACCGAACATGAAAATTTTGTTCAAAGAATGATTCTCTGTTCTATGTGGATGTGATCTATCAAAACAAAATCTGAAAGAACGAGTGTTGATTCGTGCAAAGTGCAAGGCAAGACTGACAGATTGAGATTGAACATTCTGGCAGAGTAGTAATAGTAAGTCACCCAGAGATATTTATTTACAAGAACGTTTAACGAAAACGTTACCAAGAATTCTAGATTTTCTAAAAATTATGAATATGTATTGTAGGAACTTATTCAGAATCAGCTATCAAGTAATAAATCGTCCTACTACTTCATATAAACAAACACGAAATTTCAGAATAACTCCAAGTAAATCTTACTATAATAGATGATATATTGTTTTATAATTAGGTAATTTTCAGAATTACTTCATGGTGAATTTGAATGGCAAGACCCCAAAACAGAAGATGAAGTGTGAGTTCCTGTAATAAGTAAGCTAATAACCGTCATTCCATCCTAATTTCAAATAGACTACTCAATTTGGTGATCTATAAAATTTGAAGTAATGGAATACTAGATAGTGTTAATTATTCTAGAAATGAACAATATCTCAACTAGATATTTTTTGTAAAGGTTTTGTGATAAAACTTTTTTCTTCATCAATAGAATCTTAAGTATTACAGATTCTACAGTCTCTAATTGAATTGGGTATAGGAAGATTAGTCAGATTGAAAATAAGATTCTAATCAGATTCAGTTGATTTGCATAGTTAATTCTAAGAAATATCTAATATTCAATCGTGATTTGGTACACTATTTCTTTACTTTTTATAAACAAGTAATTATATCAATTTTGATGTATAATGTATTTTTATGAGCGTATTTTATACATAAATGATTATACATAAAGTCATAAATGAGGAACGGTTTAATTAAATAGACTGGTTTGCATGTACTTATCCATGTTATATCTACTGTTTCGAATGAAAGGTTCAAAGAAATTGCTAATCATCTCGATTACCAATGTTGTGATGTGCCTTTTTTATGAGAAAGTGTGGTGAACTGCACATGAGTATTTTGACTTTGAACAGAGCTATATTTAAATAGTGGTAAATTTTTTAATATAATATTAACCTAGGGAATCTATAATAGAATAAAAATAATTTTTTGCTGAGGACATAATGGCGCTGTCCTGTCTTAAAGTGGGTACATATAACTATTTTATTGGCAATTGGAGTTTCAGAGGTATTTGTTATTCCAGATTAATCCATAAAATTTTTTCACAACTTTTTCCTACATTTTTGTTGTTACTTATTACAAAACAGTAGATGTCATTTAATTTGAAATTGTTAAACAATTATCTATGTTTTGATTCCAGCAATTTAAATTAAATGATAGTGTTTCTGGAATGTTATAAATTTCTTATCACAAAGTACTAATTTAGTTTTAATTTGTCCTTTTAATAATTTTATTTTAGTAAGCAATAAGATGATTGAATTGTCCATAAATGCTAAATGTACCATATCAACATATTCAATTTTTTTATTTCAGTGTCAACATAATTTTTATCACCAAAGGAGGTGACAAAATTCCTGTGAGGGGAAAAGTTGGTGATAACCTACTTTATTTGGCCCATCGTTATGAAATACCAATGGAAGGAGCATGTGAGGCTTCTTTAGCATGTACCACCTGTCATATCTATGTGAATAGTGATCATGGTAATATTTTACCTTCTGCAGAAGAAACAGAGGAAGATCTGTTGGACATGGCACCCCTTCTGAAGGAAAATTCACGACTAGGTTGTCAAATAGTCTTAACTAAAGAATTGGAAGGATTAGAAGTTGAATTACCTAAAGCAACTAGAAATTTTTATGTGGATGGGCATACGCCGAAACCTCACTGAGCAGAATTGTTGTATAGTTTTAAGTGATTAAAACAGAGTAATCATAATTAATCTTCTTAAGCATACAATTTCACATTGAAGAATATCTTAATCAAGTATAAATAATGAGATTACCATCTATGTATATAGATAATGTAAAATAATGAATTTATTTTTTAAACAGTATTGTATTAAATGAATTTATCTCTTTATTAACATAGTCTGGTATACTATTTAGGCATCTTTACAGAATGCTGATGGTATAATCAAATGCCAAAAAATGCATCATAGTTGCATTATAATCTCAGTCTAAGTGCTTTCTAAGCAGCTTTATTTAAAGTTAACTTAAAAAAATTTCAAATTTGCAACATTGCACAAAGACAAATTGTCTTTTGGTAACAATATGTTTCTAACAAGTAAAATTTTAATATACCTACATATTAGACTTATATTTGATGTACAAATTGAACTGAATATATTCAGTTTTCTAGAATAAGTTATACTCATGGGACCTAGATGGACAACAAAAGCAGGGCGAGCCCAGTGAGAAATCGCGGCAGCAATCGAATGGTGACGATTGTATTTCTGAGGCCCTCTCTGTAGCTGCTGTCGAGACTCTAGGCATCCAGAGTAAAGAGAAATAATGGACATTAGCTCAAGATGGTAAGCTTCATCCGATTCATTCAAATAAACCTGCATCGGCCGCGGCATCAGTGCTTACCGTCAACTTACGGCGAGGCGATTAATGTACTGAACATCAAGGGGGGACACTATTGTACCTCTTTTGACAATCCTAGGGCATGCGTCCTCGTTAGAGGGGCGAGGCCCATCCGCATATTTCCTAGTGGCTATTAAGTTCAAGGCGACTCTGGACGGGAGACGTACAGAAGTCGTCGTAGCATCGGCGTATATGCCCTACGAGTCTCTAGAACCTCTAATATCGGAAGAGATTTTAGGAGTTGTGGAGTCCTGCAGGCACTAAGGACGTGAGCTCATCATCGGATGCTAGGCAAAGTCTCACCACACGGAGTGGAATAAGACGAACGGACGAGGCGAGGCTCTTCTGGAATATGTAACCAGTAGTATCTCCAGGTCTTGCGCAAAAGTACATTTTGTACTACTAACAGAGTGCAGGGTATCTACTCGACTTTGCGAACGCCAGAAATGGTAGATAGGATAAGAAATTGGAGAGTGTCTGATGAGCCGTCAGAAACGGATCTCGTATTAACTCAACGTGACGACCCGCAGTGGCGAGAAGAGACCAGTGGGGAAGTCAAGAAGGACGGACTGGCCGTTCTACGTTAAGGATTTGTGGTGGAAAATGACACAGTTCCCTAGGAAATACGGTAGTGAGGATCATACAATCCTACTAGGCAGAGGCGGATTAAAAGTTCAGAGCGCCGTAGGCAAGCATCTCAGCGGCGCCCCTATACTAAAAATAACTCGTAATATAATTTGACCTAAACCGATGTACCGCCCCCTTTATTTTTCAATTCATCCCGCGCGCCCCTAGGCATATGCCTAGTTTGCCTTACGGGTAATCCGCCTCTGCTACTAGGATAACTGTACGCCGAAACCAGCGTACAGAGTTACAATTCCATGGTGGATCCAACGACTGCAGACACTGCAAGCGGTCACCACGAAATCTTTTAATATGACAAGGGCAGCCTGAAGGCTCTGGGACTGAGAAAAACACCGAAGCAACCAGAGGGAATATCAGGAAGCACTAAAAACAGCCAAGAGAGAATCGTGGAGAAGATACTGTACAGAGACTGCAAGAATACAGCGGGTACTTAGAAATGACCCCATGCCGATGTGTGACTCACTGAGGAAGCCTGAGGGCTCATAAACTTAGTTTTATAATATAAATAGTCTGCTATAGCTGTAACAGTTGTCATATTTGATACTTGATTAATGGTATATTACTTTGAATTAATTAATATAAAAATGTCGCATCTCGTTTCAATGGAACAGATATTAATCATGAATTTGAAAAAGAAAGCATTGTTACACAGCGCAGAAGTTAAAGATTATACATTTGTCCAAAACTATCAAGTTAATTGTCCTAGCAAGCGCTGTATTTACTGAATTTTCTTCCAGGAATATTTGAAGCATTGGAGGTTAGAATTCTACACAACATAAGCTTTCTCAGGTTTGCTATATTATAAATTAGTTGAAATAAGATTGGCAAATACATTAAGAAATAATGCATGAAATATTGTAGAAAGGTGTAATTCTCGACGATGGAAAATATTTAACCAACGGCATTGTTGTGCTTTAGCTGTATGTAGTTGGAGTTATGTTCAGAGTATTATTATCATGGTCTTTAGACAAAATTATATATTATCCGTACCTAACTACCTCGTATTCAAATACTTCGAAAACTAAATGATTTATTGGAGCATTTCATTAAGGAATTGTAGGTTAATTTTTGAAAGAAAGTATAACTTAACATCTACTATGGGTGTATTCGCGTTGGGCGCTTACACGCTTTAAGCGCTCACGCTTAGAAGCACAGATTATTGGCGTTCGTGTTGGCCTACTAGCGCATAGAGACGCTCACGCTTTGGTTTTGAGCATTAAAGGTGAATGTCAGATCTTCTTTTTACGCTTAGGTAGGCAAAAGCCCGATAGTTCACGCAAATATACTGTGCTTTAACATTTTCCTACAAATTTATTAATTATCGACAACAAAAGTTAGGTTAGCTTACGCTTAGTGTTAAGCGTTTGTGAGCGCGCTTCGACCATAGAGAACGAAGCTTAAAAGCGTGTAAGCGCCCAACGCGAATGCACCCTATATCATAGATAAAGGATGCGTTCGGTTCAAGTGCCCTATATTACTAGGGAGTTTTTGAGTTTCAATTTGAAGTCAACGTAATTATCGTAAACCGCTATGTTGAGTTTGCGCAGAACGGAAAACGTTATTAACGGGTTGAAGATCCAAAAAGAGTTTTTGAATTCAAATTTATTGCGAACGTCAAATAAGTATAACCTCTCTTGTGTTCTTGTATTATTTTTTGTCGGGTAATTTTTCCAATTTTCATTCACCTATTATTAGCGTGCTTAGGGTAAATTATCATGGAAGATGTAATAGACTATATAGCTATAAGGCGCGGGGGTGTGGATCATAATTTAATGAGAGGTATAATCTTACATAACATCTTTTAAGAGGAACAAGAACGTGAAAATATTGATAGAAACATACCCGGATTCGATTTGTATAATATTGAGGTTGAAGAGGTGAAAAGAAGTTTCCGTTTTCAAAGAGAGGATTTGCCACGGTTATGCCAAACTTTGCAGATACCAAACCCAATTGTCTGGACATAAAGCAACTGGTAAATGCAATAGTTTGTAGTAATAATTGTGATTAATTTGGGCAAATATATTTCTTAGGCATCGAAGGCTTATGTATTTTACTGTCCTCATTGAAAATAATTTTCCTGTTATAAGGGTAATGTGCTGCTGAATCACTGACCAAATATCTGGGTTTTCAAATGGATTATTACTTAGAATCACTCTAAGAAGTAACAGATCCTTCATATCTGTAAATCATAGTCTTTTTTTAACTATCGTGGTAAGTGAACAAAAACCGTTGCAAAAATATCAAAATTAGCAGTCCAATTTACACAAATAAACAAACCAAAATAGCACTGTGACATAACCAATAAAAATACGGAAACTGTCAATCTCAAAACATCAGATCGCAGACTTGATTGATGGTTGCCACATAGTAAGAAATAATATTTTTTGCGAATTTTTAATACAAAGGAAGTTTGGAACGAATTAGCACGATAGTATATATGATATTAGTCACTTATCATAGTTTAAATAGTCTATTTTTCTTTAGTTTGTAACAATTTAACACAAGCGCGTTTAAACTTGTCAACACCGCGAATATAACGGACGTTTATTAAGCGAACGTTAAGGTCCCGTTGATAACGTAGTAAAATAGTTTGCCATTAGCATCTGAAGAAGGTGAAGTTCCACCGAAACGTGCGTCATGCGTTATTTCTTATAATAAATGTGTAAATTGTTATTTTTAACCATTGTTTTAATATGTTTATTAATTTACACCAAGTATCGGCCCAATCAATCCAAAAGATAACGTAGTACGTTTTACGTTATCGGTTAATAACCGTCTCGGTAATTTCAAAGCTTCTGCGCATGCTCAGATTAACCGAAAACGTAATTTACGTGTAAATTTAGGGCCTCAAAATCAAAAACTCCCTACTAATTGAACAAACTGAAACTGAACATGCCACAAAATGCATAAACAAAGCGCATGCGACAGTGAGCGTCAATTTCAATGTTTGCGGCATAGTCGTATATCTACAAATAGGAAACACTAGACAACATGTAGCATGCTAGAAAATAGATGTTGCCTGTTGTTCCAGTGGGAGTGGAATTGCGCCTTTACTCCCACTCTGATAGCTGTCATAACCATAACCTCAAAAGTTTTGGTTAAATAATTATAAAATATATTATGAATATGAGAATGTGATATGTGTTTCACTGGATAGAAAGGAAAGGAAAATAATCAATAAATTATCAACAATTTAGAATTTGTGAAATTAAAAATGGTTTTAAGCACTTTGAGACCCATTGGGCAAATATCTAAAAAGATCTTGAATTCTGCCAGTAAGTAATTCAGCAGTTATGTAATCCACTAATTTTGTCGATATTTCATAGATCATTATTTTTTTAAAACTTTTTATTAAAAACTGATTGATTAATGAAAATTGAATGTCAAAAGAAAATCCTAAAAAAGATTTTATAACAAAGGTAATTTTCAAGAAAGTCTTTCTTAATTGGTATCTTGTAAACACTATCAGTTTATTATTTTCATTCACAAAATCTGAATTATTTGACAAGTAACGATGTATTGAAAGAATTATAAAATTTCGCATGGAGACGCCCCCCAAAGAAATTTCTTATCTTAGTAAAGTTGTTGCATTTGTTATTCAATCCAATTATTATATATAAAATGATTGAAAAGAAACCTAGCCAACTTTCATAAAAGTGTATATACCCCCAAACAGAAATAGAGAAACCAAACTAAACACATTTTAATTTCCAGATTATGCAAAATTACTCAAAGGATTTAAACTAGATTATTTTTGAATTTCTAGACATTTTGGAACTCTGTCATTATATGAATGGTAGCTTCTTGCTGAATATATCTTGAATTGGTATATTTTAACATAATATTCTAAGATCATTGTTACTGTTCAAGATGTCTTGAGTTCTCGTCTGTTCATCTTAAACTGATTTTTATATATTCTAAGATCATTGTTACTGGCCAAGATGTTTATAATTGGCCTTGCCCTATCTTCTATGTGAAGAACACTTGAAAAGCATAATAAATGTATAAATTAAGTCCTTCACCTTTTATACTTGATGAATAGTTCTTATAGTATAAGGTCATACTGTAAAATTGAATTTCAGTTATTCAAAGAAATATGTCGGACCACAAGGTATTTCCATTAGGACCAAGTAGATTCAGTTGGCACAAATTCAAAGACATGGTCCATTTTTATATTATGCTTGGGGTTATTCCATCTGCTATCTTGATAACCTATTGCAATGTATTCATTGGACCAGCTACTTTGTCAGAAATACCTCCAGACTACACACCTAAACATTGGGAATATTATAGGGTATGTTGATTGTATTTAATTTTTAGAATTAAAAAAACAGCTGAAAGTAGTCAGTTTTCGTAATATGTATGTGCAAATTAATATTTTATTTATATTTTTATAATTCAATTAAATTGTTTTGCTGGTGAAACTAAATCTCATAAAAAAAATTCAATGAATGTGAATGAAATATCCTGATATGCAATTGCTGCAGTAATTATAGATAAATACTAATTGACTTTACTTGAGACTAGGATAAAAAAAAACAAATTGCCTTTCAGGATAGTATTATATGTTATATGTTCTTAAAAACTATCATTATAATAACAATTCAATTATCAATGTAATCAATAAGGTATTATTTATATTTTTATATTTATATGTTTCAGAATCCAGTCACAAGATTAATTACTAAATATATCTCATTCAACCCACAGCAAGAATATGAAAAATATTTAGCTTATGTTTTCATGGAAGATGAAAAGAGGCGATTGAGGTAATATTCTTCAGATATCTTGTTTGAAAAATGAAGTTTATAATGATTCATGTGTTCATGTATAATTTGTGTTTGACAAGCTGAGAGAACTTTGTTATGCACACTAAATCACTAACTCATATGTAGAAAATAATTGTGCTCTTGAAACATATACAAAATACACATACTTGGCTGTGAATTGAAAATTTATGTCTAATAAAAAATATTTGTATTTGTTTAATTCACAAGCAATATGAAATGTTCTCACTGAATCTTTCATGTGATTTAACTGAAAACTGGTTTTTCTCGGCCACATATATTATGTAAAAATTTTAATGATATTCGTATTGAAAATTATTTGGTAAGAGTTCAGATTTTTATTGTAGAGAACCTCTTGTACACATAATGAGCATATTTGGAGTGATTTCCTATCAATATAAAAATAAGATTTAATATAGTAATAGTAGGGAGCCTCAGCGGGGGTTTTGGAATTTACTCAAGCGCGGCTGAATAACATATGGGTTAAACCTTGCACCCTGTTAAGTACCCCCACCATACATGAACTCTTACTATGGAGGAGTTCATCTAGTGCAGCCGATCAGATTAGTAAAAGAAATCGATCGTTAAAAAACTCGAGCGCGTTAAATTAAGGCAAGGTGAGTTAATTACATGCAGAAGAGTATACATTCCTCTAATCTGACGATTTACGCGTGATATAGGGAAATAGGAGGCTCGCAAAGTTGCAAAAAGAAAACGTCACTTGGACATACTCCAGCTCGTTGAATTTTTTTTTTAGGGAAATGTCACTTTTTTTTGCAATTTCGAATATCGGCGATGAGTTTTGGGTCGCGTCCAAATCGTCAGTATTTTGTATAGCAGCTCCTTTAGGGTTTACTCAACATCCCTTCTGAATATCTGAAGCGCTCGAATAAATTTTTTTTTTCAATTTTCAACCCCTTCGTACGGTTAACACCGCCATGCAAACCGGCAGATTAACCTACCTTCGTTATCAGAGGCACGTAGGGTATAAAAACTATTAATATCTGACGCGCTCAAGTAAAACACCATTTAGCCTCTCGGGCTCCCCTACTATAATTTTAGTATGCAAACAACTTTTATGTTTCAAATGATGTGATTGAATAGTGATTGGGTTAGATAACTTAAAAGGAAAATATAGATTTATAGTTTATTATAATTTAGTAAAATGTAAGGTCTCGTATAGATAGAAAAAAGCATTAGCAACCCAGTAGTCATTCTTTCAGCTCGAAGTTCTTCAAGTATTAAAAGGAACAGCTCATATGAGCTATGAATATGCTACCTATTAAAATCTTCTTAACTTTCTACTTTCGGTTTCAGACAATTAGAGCATGAAGTTGAGCAGAAAATGAAGGAAAGGGATGATTATCAAGCATATTACTACCGTCCCGTTTTAGCGAAATACGTCAGGCAATCTAAAGAAGCAGCCGATTATGTAGAATCTCTTCGTGGAGATTAGTGAAAATATTGTTGTATGATTGTAGTTCAATATATTATATATAATAAATGATATAAAATTTTTTGCTATTATCTGTATAATGTAACGATTATGTTAAAAATCCTGAATTTGTTGTCTTGATTATTTCCATTTCAACTTTATAATAAATAAATTGAAGCTTTCTGTTTCAGAAGCATCATATTTCTAAATGACCATTAGAAAAGTTTTATTCAAGTCAAGTTACGTATAGCATATTTGGAGATTTGTTAGTTGCATATGGGACAGAGATTTTCAAGCCATACTTAACCATTGCTCTTCCTCTACTTTACTCGAAAAACGTCAGTTCAGTTTTTTTTACAATTTTTTGTGGCATTTCTGTTAAGGTGCTTCAAAACGAGCAATATTTTTACTGCAAAGAGCTTATACAGACAAACTCTGAAATACTGGCAACAATAGAAGTAGTAAATCGCCACGGTTTGTAGAATAATATTATTCTACAAACCGTGGTAAATCGCATGAAATCAAGGTCATTTTAAATATAAAGCAGAGATAATCTAAAAAAACATAGAAAACAACGCCTACCTCTAAAAAATTAAACTTCTGTGTTGCGTCAAACGTAAAGTCAACAAATGACAACTGTCAGATACAGAACACAGCGGGTGTGCTGTGATACAGAACAAATAAATATAAGCATACAACGTATATAACCTATAGAGAAAGAAATTTTGTTTATCTTCAGTAATGGCAATTTCTGTAGATTCTGAAAAATTTGATTATACTTGTAGAACATGTTTGGCCAGCAATGGACCATTTTTAAATTTGATAGAATCAAATTATTTTCATCTTTTCACACAGCTCACGCAATTAGAGGTAAGGAAAAGTATGTTTAAGTACGGAATAACACTTGTTAGTAGCGTTACACCTGAGTCGTGAGTAAATGAAATATAAAAATTTGGTTTTAAATGGCTGTGTGTGAATATTTTGTCTTCATTCTTTACGCTAATAACTCAAATGTTGATTTTTCGTTTTGTCTAGCAACAAGACTTTCAAGTATTGAAAAGGCCTTCTTAGTGGTACTTAAAACAATGGATGTTTTAAGGGAGCTTCAAAAAGTTTAGGCAGGGATATAGATTATTGATTGCCCTTTCCTCCATGTTAAAACTTTTACAACTGCTGTTAACTGTTTGTTTCATTATGCTGTTATGTAGCTGTAAATTTGAACTTTTTCAAAGCCTTAAGAATATTAAAGTTATTTTTAAATAGTTTCTTGCTTCATTGACTTTAATTAAACTTTATTCTTATATATATTATAAGGGAGTATATTGTAAGTTCCACTCTGTATTTTTTGTAGATCTTATCCATCAGATATCTATTTGCTTTTGCTTCCAAGTGTTCAAACTATCTTACATTAATTAGAAATACCATATTTATTAGCATATGTCTAAGTATAGTTTTCTCTTCTGACCATAATTTTTTCTTGACTCTAGTTTTATTGAACTCTTCGCAGCATTACAAGTTAACAGTTACTTCGTCTGATAGTTATTTGTAGAACACAAAGAAAATTTTCCATATTTAAAATTTCTTCACAGATTAATTTAAGTATCAAATTCAATGAGTATTCACTTTGCAGGTTTCAGCAGAAGATAAATTACCAAAAATTATTTGTCAATATTGTATAGATGTTTTAAAAAATTTAGAAAACTTCATCGATAGATGCAAAATATCCGAAAAACTCTTAAATGCAGCTCTGTTGGAGTTATCTTCAAACAATGATGTACATGAAGAGGTTCTTTTTGATGTTTCAACTGATAGTTACTTAAATGAAGAGAAAGAAGACAATATTCCAAGCAAACCTTATGAACAAAGGTTGCAAAAAACAATTAAATGTAAAAGTAGTGGCAAAAATCAAGAAAAACGGAAATCTTCGACTTGTGGATCTTGTGGTAGAGAATATAAAAGTAAAAAAGAATTGAGTGAACATTATAGTCAAAGCAAAACATGTAACAGAAATGAGTTCAAGTGCAGTAATTGTTATAAAATATTTCCCAAAAGATACAAATTAAAAGCTCACATGAGGTGTCATACAAAAGAATCACCTTTTCAATGTAAAATTTGTTTTAAAAATTTCAGATTTGCACAGAATATGAGGAGGCACCGAAAAACACATGAAGGAATCAAACCGTTTGTTTGCCACATCTGCAATAAAGGTAAAATAATTTTTGTCAACAACAACAAAAAATTTATATACAGTAGAGCATTGATTATTTAATTGGGGGACATGGGTGTTGGAAAATTGGTTTTTTCGGATAATCGAACTACCTATATGTACATGTAAACATATAACTATATAACATATAAATGAAAACCATATGTATATTAATATCTAATGACAAACGGAGATCAAACAAAAAAAAGTGTAGCCAATCTTGTAGTGAAATATGTATGTACTAGGTACAATTAACGCTTAGAAAAATCTTCGTCTCCCAAAGCAAGACTACTTGGTCGTTCGGTTGAGCGACGTTCGGATAATCGACGCTCTACTGTATATATATATATATATATATATATATATATATATATATATATATATATATATATATATATATATATATATATATATATATATATATATATATATATATAATATCTATAAGATATCTAAAAATTGAGATCATCTTATTTGTGCCTAAGCAGATTTACATGTTTCAGCCATATGTTACAATTTCAATAATTCAAAATTTATCTGCGATATATTTCATGTTGTTTAATAATAAGTAATGATAATTTGACAACATAAACAAAACAAAAAATTAAATCTGCCAGTGGGTACTGTGGAAATCATTGGAATTATTTGTAAGAATATTGGATTGAAAATATTCATTAGAATGTGTTTTTCTGTAATCTCTTAAGGCCAGACAAAACTGATTGAGGCATTACTAGTTGTTTTTATAACAATACTTTTGCAGCTTTCTCGAGAGCCATTCTTAAAGAAGAACATCTCCGTACTCATACAGGGGAAACACCTTTTATCTGTAAATATTGCGAAAAGGCTTTCAACAGATACAACAGTTATCATATCCACATAACCAGGCATCAAATAGAAAATGGAGAATTGCCAGATGATCAAAAAGAATTCTACAAACAAATGGAATGCAAAAGATGTAACAAGAAATTCTCATCGAAATCTGCATTACGAGTTCATGAACTTATTCATACAGGGGAGAAAATGTTCTTATGCAACGAATGTGGCAAGGATTTTTTTACTAAAGGAGCACTGCAAAGTCACTATAAGGTACATTCGGGAGTAAAGCCACACCACTGTCCAAAGTGTGAGAAAAGTTTTTCACAAAAAGGTGGTTTGAAGACTCATATTCTCACGCATATGGGAATGAAGCCTTATACCTGCAATATATGTAGCAAATCCTTTGTTCAGAGTACACATTTGAAAAATCACATGAGAACACACAGTGGCGAAAGACCTTATGTTTGTTCATTCTGCAATAAGAGTTTTGCTTTGAATTGTAATCTCAAAGTACATATAAGGACACATACAGGAGAGACACCATACCTTTGCCCGATATGTGGAATGGGTTTCTATGATTCAAGCAGTATGAAAAAGCACAAGAAAGGACATTCGCCTTTGGAAGATGGACAAAAAGAAGTACCGATTACAAATACAGATATATGTAGAAGCTTTCAAATAGATGTTTTTTCTACTGACAAGAAACATCTATAAATATATATTCTTCAAACAGTTATTGTTTTCATTTCGATTCAATTGTTATTAATTTTATATATTTTTATATATATATATATATATATGTATATGTATATGTATATGTATATGGATATGTATATATATATATATATATATATATATATATATATATATATATATATATATATATATATATATATATATATATATATATATATATACCGGGTGTCCACGGAAGGTGGCTCGCCCCTATAACTTTTTTGTTTTCGGAGATAATGAAATGAAATTTAAAGGATCTGTTTGATGCATAAAACTGCATTTTTTGACAAGTAACTCAACTTCATGCAACTTCCGGTTTCACCGGAAGTGACCTAAACTTTCGATTTTTAAATGGGACACCGGGTATATGTTCAGTTTTTGTGTCTCCATATGACATTTAGAATATAACCATGTATCATTTGTTAGTTTTTGTAACCGTTTTTTAATTTTTATTTCGAAATAAATTTTTATTCTAGAGGGCTATGGATGCGTTCAAATAACTAATTTCAGTCCTAAAATGTATGTTAAGATACAACTTCACTGTTTTCGATCAAAATGTTCCAGCTATGTGAAGTTTAATTTTAAAACTTTTATTACTATTTTTTTTCAAATGGCAACATGGTGGCTCGTCGGGTTGAAAAAAAAGATAATTTTATTACGATTAATTTGATACCGCACTCTGGGTATTAGGTTGAAAGAAAACCTCCGATGAAAACCTGAAATCCCATTACCTTAAAACTTTCTTTAAATGAAGAATCTTATTGAGATTAAAATAACATTTGAAATCATCGAGTAGCCTGTGACCAACACAACTGAAACAAAATAAGTCCGAAGTCACGCCCACAAATCTACGTCCCAGGACGGTAAACAGGCCATTTTAGGACCGAAATTATTTGAACGCATCTATAGCCCTCTAGAATAAAAATTTATTTCGAAAAAAAAATAGAACAACGGTTACAAAAAGTAGCAAATGATACATGGTTGTATTCTAAATGTCATATGGAGACAAAAAAACTGAAAATATACCAGGTGTCCCATTTAAAAATCGAAATTTTATGTCACTTCCGATGAAACCGGAAGTTGCATGAAGTTGAGTTACTTGTCAAAAAATGAAGTTTTATGCATTAAACAGATCCTGTAAATTTCATTTCATTATCTCCGAAAACAAAAAAGTAATACTGGCGAGCCACCTTCCGTGGACACCCGGTATATATATGTTGATTTTCAGGTTCTTGCGGAGATAATCTGGTTGTCTGGTTTCCCGGGTTTGTATCCGCGTATGGGCTTCGTCTTCGTTGAAGTCTGCTCGACGTTTCGACAAAATCACATTTGCCATCTTCAGGTAGCTCTTCTTGGTCGGAGTGAATACACTGAGTGTATTCACTCCGATGAATCAGCTGCTTGTCAGTATTATTGTAGATTGAGTAATAGTTTTGAGTTCATCCACGTAACTTTCTACCCAATAAAAATTGTTTTTGTAAAAAATATACTTCTAGTAACTGCCTCATAGCAGGCGCGGATCCAGGCCCGACTTTTGGGGGGGGAACTTTTATATATTCAAAAGCCAAAAGGTACTGGAATCTGAGAAATAGTAAATCGAGTAGCTCCCAATCAAAACAATTAGTTGGGGCCCAGGCCATTTGGGGGGGGGAACGTTCCCCCAGTTCCCCCCTCTGGATCCGCGCCTGCCTCATAGTGACAAGTACTCGTATTTTTGAATAATTGACATTTTTCATCTAAAAATCACTTTGTGCCATATATTTGGAACATTATGCAATTCAAGTATATCTGACTTGACCATATTGTGCCATAAATATGGAACATTATGCAGTTCAAAAGTATATCTGACTTGACCATATCTGCCGATTATGAATTTAGAAGATGTGAAAGAAATCTTTTTCTGATATATTATGGATCTAGGGTTGCCAACTCTCGACAGGACTAACCCGGGAGAATTTTATAAATCCACTAGGGGGGGGGGGTCGTTGTAAGAAATTGTCAATCAATTTTAAATTTATATTCAATTTGCTTTCGAGCATCATCATAATCATTAAAGATCGAAGTTTTGTTACAGCGACGGTTACGTATAATTTCAGAAAAACCGGAGAAATTATTGTAACCCGGGAGGTCGGGAGGATAACCATTATTACCGGAATCTCCCGGGCAATCCGGGAGGGTTGGCAACCCTATATGGATCCCAAGTTATTTTATGCATAAAAAAATGTAGTTATACATAATTTTAATCAAAATGAAAGTGAAGACAAAAGATCAGATGAAGATGAAATATTGGCTGTATAAAATATTTTTAGTTCATTTTGCATGCTGTGCCATGTTTGGCACAAACCAGTTTTTCTTTTTTCTTGTCAAAGAATATTGTGCTTTATTTTTTTAAATATTTTTCTGATGAAATATATGTCTTTTTCCCACTGTACTTTTTTTTAATCAATTTTAAAAAAATCATGTATTAAGGGGTTAAGGGAGAAACGCATTCAACCGGATCAGAGGATTCACTTTAATGTATTAAGTGCATTAAGCATGGTTGACGTTGGATAATTTATGAAAGGGAGGAGGTGATTTTATATATATATATATATATATATATATATATATATATATATATATATATATATATATATATATATATATATATATATATATATATATATATATATATATATATACGCACATATATAATCAACCGCAAAATCAACAATTTTCAAATACGTTCGTTTGCTATCATTACTTCAAATAAAAATCTATGTGAATAACGGAATGTGTTTTCATTGCCTGGTAAACTATTTAGTAACGTGATCAAATTCAAAAAAGAATTTACTTTCATTTGGGTGTATTCGCGTTGGGCGCTTACACGCTTTAAGCGCTCACGCTTAGAAGCACAGATTATTGGCGTTCTTCGTGTTGGCCTACTAGCGCTTAGAGACGCTCACGCTTTGGCTTTGAGCATCAAAGGTGAATGTCAGATCTTCTTTTTACGCTTAAGTAGGCAAAAGCCCGATAATACTTAGCAAATACTGTGCTTTAACATTTCCCTACCAATTTATTCATTATCGACAACAAAAGTTAGGTTAGCTCAGTGTTGCCAGGTCCAGAATATGTTGAGCGGTAGACTTGTCACGGAAAAAGCGGTAGATTCAAAAATAAAACGGTAGATATATTATGAAATGTTTAACCATCACTATTTTTGCGAAATATAAGTGGTTTACAAGTTACGCAAGTATATAAATGACATAATTTTAAAAAAGGTGTAATAATTTATAATCCCTTCTGAAGAAGTAATCATTAAAATCTAAAAAATCACGATTGACCAAAATAATTTTATTGTAACAGCTGAAGCTAATATACATAAGTTTAAAGAAAATATCTTCCAAAATGAAATTCGTTTGAAAGTGTGACAATTCGACTAATCAGAAGCTAACCATTCCTAACAACAAAATTCCTCTGAAAGTGTGACAAGTTGGTCTCTTTCTAACGCACAGATATCCTGTTTACCGTCCTGGGTCGTAGATTTGTGGGCGTGGCTTCGGTTTTGAATTATTTTGCAAGGGCAATAGAGATGTCGCCCCATGTAAGCAATATATTGTAATGTCTAACTGAATATTTCCTATGTTTGTCAATATTTATGTTATAATTTAACTGAAAATTATCTACAAATTCATTTGCGAAAGTATGACTGGAAGTTTAAGGTCAGCGGTAGATATTGTTAGCTTCGCGGTAGAGCGGTAGCCCCTACTATGAAAACGGTAGATCTACCGCAAAAACGGTAGACCTGGCAACACTGGGTTAGCTTACGCTTAGGCCCGGTTGTACAGTCACGGTTTAAGCCAAGCTCAAGGTTGAACTTGGTTTAAATGAGACTGTAACGTTGCACAGAGCCAGTGTTGCCAACTACACATTTCAAAAAGTCGTTAATGGACGCTTGAAAAGTCGCTAGATGTCGCTAGCTATGGACAATCAAAAGTCGCTAGAAGTCGCTAAATATCAGATGATCCCATTAGACGAGAGCAATTTTTTCAAGTACCTTTAATTCTATAGTGTTTTACACAGAAATGAGACACAGTTTTTTGATCTATTGAAATAGAAGAAAATAAGTTGATTTACTCACAAATAATAATAATTGTAATCGGTATAAAACTGAAAAATCGAGAAATTGATACCAAAAATAAAATAATACATGAAATATTATTTATATTGAAAAAATGATTATTTCACAAATAAGAAGTCTAAAACATAATACTAAAGATGATGAAAAACTTTCTTCATCCATCATCAGATTATCGCTGATAATCTGAAATGGTTAATGTAGCCGTTTTGGAACTGGAATTAATACGTGAAGTTGATGCCAAATGAATTGGTCCCAATTTTCTTTGGTTAATCATAGAGCAGCTTTTATTGGTTCTACTTAAAGATATTTAATCATTAAAATAGAGTTTAATAACTGCAGACTGAATATCCTTTCTCGAATGTGGTACGAAAATACTTTTTTATTTAAACTCTAAAAGTCGTTAGAATTGTCGCTAGATTTTTTTTGTCGCTAGACACTTAATTTAAGCCGCTGAAGACAATGAAATGTCGCTAGATCTAGCGACAAAGTCGCTAAATTGGCAACACTGCACAGAGCTAGTTCAACGCAAAGCTTGGTTCACCGGCTGTCAAATTATGCGGTTCAGCTGAACCATCAAATTCAGGCGCTTAAACCGAGCTCAAAGATAATATAACCTCACGTTGGAAAGGTATCATCATAATATTAGATTATATTTTTGTCAAAATAATTTAAAATAAAAATAATGGTTCATTAGCTACATGATAATCTCCAGGAACTAACAGACGATGAGGACTTTGCTGAAATAGTAGAAGTATTAAATAATGCTGGAAGACAACCAAAGAACTATAGAGATAGAATGGATCATTTTGTTGTATGGAAGAAACTGCAGTTAATTTTGTTGATAATGTAAATTTTCAACCTCACATGAATGCTAACAATATTCATTATATCAACAATGTTGTAAGGCATCAATTAATAAATTACTTCAGAGAACTGTAGTAGTAAATTGTTTCTTTATTTAAGAAATATATGTTAGTGTCCTATGTAAGCTTCTTCTAATGATTACATAATGATGGGCATAAAAATTTGAATTCCATATCATAATCATAAAAAAAATTTTGTAGTAGGTACTTTTATTTAATTTACTATTGAAATATAACTTTCTTATTAACAAAACCACCTATTATACAACACAATAAATTAACATTGGTAATTTTAAATTCTTTTTAATTTTTAAGGCTAATATGCTTCTCTATTGATAAATTTTCCATTCGTAACTTATTTCACTCAATTATTCCATCTGTCTCTATTTTTAATTAATTAATTTTTTCTGAGTAAGACTTTTGGCTTTAATTCGTTTTAAAAAGATACAGCTTGGCGTACCGTTTCACAATGCAACATACAAGTTCCGTGTCCGTTTTCAAAATTCAAATTAACATAAATCACAGATTATCTGCAATGCTGCTGCTCTGCATTCAGCAACGACAAAAAAATTAACAGCGCATGTGCAAACGATACCAACATAACACATATTTTCTTGAACTCGGTTTAGTAAAGCTAGTCTTCAAAATAACCTGTACAACTGAAAGCTATTATTGAACCGAGTTCATTCTTGAGCCTAGCTCAGTAGAACCATGGCTTAAACCGCTACTGTACAACCGGGCCTTATGAGCGCGAGTCGACCACAGAGAACGAAGCTTATAAGCGCTTAAAGAGTGTAAAGCTTGGTTCATACAGACGCGAATTGCGAATAGCGAATAATGTTCTGATTGGCCAATTTGAAATCAATATGGCAGCCTGTCAAAATTTTTAATATTTGGCGAATTCGCAAAATTTAAAATTTGGGGGGCGGGAAAATTGGATTGAGTTCAATATATTCGCGCGAATTGTTGTTAGGACCGACCGTTTTATGGTTAGCACATGCGCATTTTAGCTCATCTTATTGTGTTCAACGTTGAGAGTGAGTTGAGAGCTGAATTGACACGTGTTTTGTTTGTTTTCGTTTTAGAAATTGTTTTGCTATTCTTTTTTTTTTGGATTTTTCATCAAAATCATGTATTGACATTGTTGACATTGACAATTTTTTTTCATCTTTGGAACGCATTTCTTGAACTACATTATGATACGCCCCTTGCTGCATCCTTAATTTTAAAATTTCGGAAGTTACAACTGACCATATATTTTATTCTGTATTTTTTTAAATAATAAATAAGCAGCGATTTTACGTTTTCGTTGCCACTGAAATAAACTTAAGGAATACGCATCCATTGTTATTGAATACAAACTCTTGATTTCTCTGTATGTCTCGAAATGAACAATAATTATTAATTCTCAAAATAAACAAACAATTAGCTGGCTGAATCGGCCAACTTTGTCAATGTCAAATGGCAGACTATGATGTCATGTCATAAGTCACTTATCGCCAACATTAGCAATCTGGAAAAAAGTAAACATCCCCAAAAATATCGCAAGTATATGAAATAGTCCAAACTGGCGATTTATTTTCCTGCGAATTTGCTATTCGCGATTCGCATCTGTATGAACCAAGCTTAAGCGCCCAACGCGAATGCACCCATTATTGTGTTCTATGATTCATGTGTGTGAAGTTAGCAATAGCTGGTCAGCGACGGATTTATTATAAATGACTATTTTATTATATCGACTTTTTAGGAAAAGAGCAGAAAATGTAAAAATATTAAAACCATTTGTCGACGTGAGTAATTTTTAAATGAGCTGCTTGGTATTTTGCCATATATATATATATATATATATATATATATATATATATATATATATATATATATATATATATATATATATATATATATATATATATATATATATATATATATATATATATAGTAAGGAGGTTTATTGGGTGTGCGGTCTGTTATATATAAAAGAAAACTCTACTTTTCCTAGCTACTCAATATTTCGTCAAACTTTATTGACATCATCAGGAGTCTACTGTTAAAATATTATAAAATTGGCTAAATAGAGGGAAGAAAAAAAATTTTATTATTTCATACCCTGATTGTACAGTCAAAGTTAACATGTCGTCGTAAACTTTTTTGGTTCATTTAGTTTGAAAATGAATTAATAAAATCACCACATATTTGTGTAATCTCTATGAGAATGAAAGAAAAAAATTAGACCAGTTGTTAGGGAGATTTGTTCCCATTGTGTGATCAGTACTGTTTAACATGTCGATGTGATGCCTTGTGTATTTGAATTTTACTCTTAAACTGTAAGTTGTTTGTGGTTTTTGTATTCTGGTGTTATTTTTGTTTTATTTTCAATCTTTACAGTAGACTCCTGATGATGTCAATAAAGTTTGAAGGAAAAGTAGAGTTTTCTTTTATATATAACAGACCGCACACCCAATAAACCTCCTTACTATTTCATACCGTACGGTCGATATCCTTTCATACTATATATATATATATATATATATATATATATATATATATATATATATATATATATATATATATATATATATATATATATATATATATATATATATATATATATATATATATATAAATTAAGCAAGACCATCACTTAATGTGTGGGATATTTATTCACTCCGAGCCGAGATTCACTTTGCATTGATTGTACGAAATGATTTTGTTATAAATCCGTCGGGCACTATTCTATCGCTAGCTAACTTCACTTCCCTTGAATTTGTGGCCATATAACTCAGTTTATTGCATAACATTGATGATAATTCTTGAGTGTGTTGAATAGAATTTAATCTCTCGTTTCGGGTAATTATTAAATAAATACCTCAAATTTTTTATCATGTCAGGTGATGCCCCCATGGATAACCCCAACCTCAAGGGCTTGAATAGAATTTTTAATGGATCAACTACTAGAGGAAGAGCTCATGTAAGACTATGGTTTTATTTGTACAAGTAAAATTGAAATATTTAATAAGGATATTTGAGTATTTTAAACTTCTTTTAAGAAGTGATTTATATTTACAATTTAATTCGGTATAAAATCTACATACTTTATGTTTTTCATTTTTGAAAGTATTAAGTTATCTTTTATATAATAATGGCAATTGATCACAGAAGTTTGGTGGACACCGTGCTGCGTAATTTGATGAATATCTACAACAATGTGTTTTACTAACATTGTCCTTTTTCATTGATTAGTCTTTGGCAATTGCTTCAATATGAATTGGATTCCGCATGCCCTACACAAATTTTGAAGTTTTTTGATCGTTGTTATATTACCGCAGGAGTTTTAATTCATGTTTGAAAACTTGGAGGATCTAAAAGTCTCAGGGAACTTAAAAAGCATGCAATGTCAAGAAGAGAGAATTTCGATATTTATACTTTAGGTCTATAACTTTTGTACAGTGTTTCAGAAACAAAAGTTCATAGGAATTAAATTATTTTGTTATCTCAAACTATTGCAATATCTGTAGTCAATATGACTTAAATGTAATTTTTTTTTTTAACTTGAGGGACCTACAGTTTAACGCCGGTTCCGAACGGCCAATGGGCTTGTAAACGTTAATAGGAATAATGACTACCATGTACATTATTGATGAGTTTAGTGCTTTCTTAACCATATGGCACAAAGAACATGAAATTTATTCACACCAGATTTATAAATTTGGTATACCAAAACAGCTACTCAATTTCTTATAATATTCATGATTACTCCCCACCCACCACATTCATAGATTTATTATGTTTTCTGTTATCCACATCAAGCAGACATTTTTCATAAAATTACATACACTGAATGAAAAACAACATTGAATTTACAGTTCAAGATTAGTTTCAAATGCTCAAAGTAGTTATTTAAAAAAAAATTACTGATTTTCATTCTCTTATTTTCAGGTTGCTATGGCCACATACGCTTCAATTGGACTTATTGTAGCTTATTTTACATTGAAACCTAAAAAGAAGACTAGCTGAACTGTATTTATCCATCAGTAGTTTATATTAATTGAATCTGTATAACTAAGTATGCATTAAATTATGGATGTTATAATTTTCAATATTTTGGTTTTTGTTATTTCATAAACTTCAAATTGTTTGTAACATATCAATAAATTAACTAATGCGAACAGATGCATTAATTCAGAGAAATCTTTTTATATAATTTTTGAATGACCTTTGTTGTATATAGTATTTAAAACTCTAAATCTTATTATGTAAAGGGAGTAAGTAAAATTTAATTCAAAAGTTCATAAAAACACTAGCCTTAATAAAAATTGAATATATAAAATTTTATTATTTAATCACAATTTTAAAAACCAGTACATATCGGTTAAAAAGCAATATGATAATGCAATAAATGCAGATAGGAAAAGTAAATTAGGACAATATATACTTGATTCAGACAATAAATCTAAGGCAGTGTGGACAATTATCAAGAACTTAACAGGCAAGTCTAATAAAACATTAAAAGACTTTGGCACAGATGACCCTGCGTTATTGGCTGATCAGTTTAACAACTACTTCGTAAATATTGTTTCGGACATTCCTAGACAGGCAAAACATGTCAAGCAAAAACTCTCGGATGAGAGCGAGAAATCGTTAAAAAACTCATTTTTCGTTTTTCAAGTCACACCACAGGAGGTCATTAAAGTTGTAAAGTCATTAAAAAATTCAAACTCCTCAGGGCATGATGGAGTTCCTATGAAAGTAATAAAGAAATGTATACACTTGATAGCTACACCATTGGCTCTCATAATAAATCAATCCTTTAGCAAAGGGATCTTTCCTGAAGATTTGAAAACAGCGCTTGTTCGACCCATTTTTAAGAAAGGAGATACATCTGACCTAAGCAATTACAGACCTATTTGCTTACTAACAAGTTTTTCGAAAATTTTTGAAAAGATTCTAGCACAACGGATGCTCCATTTTTTTAGAAAATATAAGGTTATAGCAGAGGAGCAGCATGGCTTCATAAAAGGAAAAGGTACAGATACTGCGATTTTTGAACTAACAAATACCATTCTTGAACATCTAGAGAAGGGTGAGATTCCACTGGCACTATTTCTTGACTTGTCGAAGGCTTTCGACTTGGTTGTACATGAGATACTTCTGAGGAATCTAGAAAATGTTGGCATTAGAGACAATCAACTTCGTCTGACAGCGAGCTATCTTGAAAATAGAAAACAAATGGTGTGCCTAAAAGTAAATGGTAAGGAATACTTATCCAAAAAACAAGCACTAATGAAGGGCGTACCACAAGGAAGTGTTATGGGTCCAATTCTTTTCATAGTGTATATCAACACATTATGTGCAAGAGACTTTAACATTTCTTGTAGACCAATTGTATATGCGGATGACACCAACTTTCTCATCTCATCACAATCAATTACTGATTGTATTACAGGTGCGCAGAGAGTACTGGGAGAGGTGAGTGGGTGGTGCGACGAGAGTCAATTAGTTCTAAACATGTGAGCAAAAAAAAGTAGTAATACCAAGCTCCTTCAATTGCAATGAGAATGTCCTAAATATAAATGATAGTGCAAAATTTTTGGGTATATACCTGGATACTAATTTGAAGTGGCGGCAACATATCGATTACTTAAAGAAAAAGTTAAATTTGGTGATTTATACCTTGAGAGCTATTAAGGATCAAGTTGAAGTAAACGTTCTGAAAACTGTGAACTTTGCGAACTTTCAAAGCCTAGTATCATATGGGTTGATTTTCTGGGGTAGCTCCTCATATACCGCTGAAATATTTATCACTCAAAAATGGGCTTTGAGATCAATGTTTGGGCTGCCCTATAGGTATTCATGTAGGGGTTTATTTAAAAAAAATAATATTCTGACTGTGTTTGGATTATATTTGTATCAACTTATGTTGTTTCTACATAAGCATTATACATATTTTGAATCATATAGGAATACAAACAATACTAGAACTAAATACTTCATCCTACCGCGCCATAGAACTACTCGCTGGGAGGGGGGTCCATTGTGTTCGGCTATGAGGATCTTTAATGGGCTACCGAAGCATCTTCGGAACTTGAGTGATATTAATAGTTTCAAGAAGAATATATACAAGTTCATCTTAGATTGTGAACCCTACAGCATTAAAGAATTTAATGATGGCTGTGGGGTATAGGCATTGCTAATTATGTTTTGATTTTAATTATTGAGTAGACTTTTTTCTGTTGAATTTGTATGACGAATTCGTATTTACTTACACTACTTTGATTTGCTTTTGTATTGTTTGTAATTGTCGAAAATAAAAATTTATTATTATTATTATTATACTAATTCCATAATTATATATTAGATCACTGTTTCTCAACCGTTCTGAATTCTCGGCTCAATTTAATTTTCATCACGCACCCCACATAAAATGAAATGTTAATTAGTAATTTCACATCAAAATTCAAAGCCTAGATGCCAGATTGTAAAAGTAAGTTAATATTGCATCAATGAACCTTCCAACGAAAATATTGATTATTTTTCATATAATAATATCTAAAATATCTTCTCAAGATATTCAATGAAAGCAAATATGATGCTTTTTCACTAGTATAATGTTGGGTAGTTCTCAAATGTATCATAATATTAAGCTGGGTAATTTTCTTGAAGTGCTTGTATATAAGTAGTAAGAACTGAACTTACTCTATCATAATGATCGTTTTTAATATCATTTTTGGATTTATTTTATTAGCATCATATTACAGGAAAGTATGTTCTTGTTTTTTTTTTCAAATATCATTCCTATGAATTTTCAGAAGTTTTCTTGCTATACTTTTATGATAACAACATACACTTTCACAAATTATCATATTTTTGTGGGTGGAAGATTGTATGAACTAAATTTAACACAATCAATGTCCTTTTCTTTTTTTGACTCTGAAGGTGGTCGAGGTGGTTTGGTCATGAAGTAAAAAATTATTCCTCCTATAACAGCATATGTGGCCATTGCTACCTAGAATTGTGAACTTCTTCTCCAATTTGATATAGAAATTTAATTTTTATACACACATGAGCCCTTCCCTTCGTTGTTCTTCCATCGAAAATTCTATTGATTGTTTTTATTGGAGATTCTTTTACTTCTTTCTCTTTTACCATTCTGACAAGTTAACTTGACATTGAAACTATCAAAACAAACAGTTGCATGGTTACTTACTTAATGTGAACATGATCATCTGTTTTGTTTATTATTTGATATATATATATATATATATATATATATATATATATATATATATATATATATATATATATATATATATATATATATATATATATCTAGAAAAATATATATAAATATATATATATATATATATATATATATATATGTATATATATTATATATATATATATATATATATTATATATATATATACATACGTATATATATATATATATATATATATATATATATATATATATATATATATATATATATATATATATATATAATGTCAAATATCAAGAGATCCGAATGAGATATTAAAAAATTACATAGATAAAAACGATGAGGAAGCTCAAAGGTCTTATTTTCCTTTACAGCTAAAGTGAATGTCGCCGTAATAAAAAATTGAAAATTAAAACATGTTTGTTACATAATCTAGTTAAGTAGCCACAAAATAATATTCTGCTATTCAAAGAAAAATAAAATATCCTTAAAAAGTCATCATAGTTTATTTAAAACAAACTAAAATTTGGAGAATTTCAATAGTGCTAAAATAAATTGCGAAATATTTTTGTCAAAGAAAACTTGAAATTATAATGAATACTGTACTGAAACTAATAAAATATATGAGAAATTAAAGTATCATATCTACTTTACAAATATTTTACATCGGTATGTCCATTTCACTTTAAAACCTCAGATGAGGTTTGTATTGCATGATATGCCTGAAAAAAAAAAAGAATTATTACATATTAACAGTATAATTTAATGTAAAGATGACAAATTATTCGACAGTGACAGATACAATGTTTAAAAATATTTAATTCAAAATTCAATAGTTGAATCTAGAGAGAGAGAGAAAACAACTTTATTGAATAATAATTCAAAGGGCTATCAACCTAGGTTTTCCTGCCCTGGTATACATGTTTTTTATAATAAAAAAAAATTTCTATTCTGTGTGGCAGCAAAAACAGTGCTTAGGATATTATAGTAAGGATAACAAATTTTCAAATATTGGTTGCGCTGGTAATTTCCTTTTCGGTCTGTGATGGAGTGGAGTTTTGTGTACTAGTGGTTCTATCAGGTCGATGTTGTACTGTTGATGAATGAATTTCTTATTCATTCTGAGGAATCTATCGGCTATCGGTTCAATTTTGGTCTTTTGGTATAAATATTCGTTCGAGGGATTATGCAGGGGATTGTTGGGATGTCTCATTTTCGTAATCTTTCGGAGAGCACTGCGCTCAGCAACCTCGATCATCTTCAAGCAAGTTTTATTGCATTGCCCCAGGATTTGATGCCCATACTCTAAAAGGGGTCTACATATCATTTTATAAATTTTACAGGCTGTGCCTGTTTCAATACCTTGATCTTTGTAGGTTAAGGACCGGAATGATTGGCTCTGCTGATTGTTGCCTGTTTTACTGCTTTTATGTGGATCTGGAAGTTAAGTTTGCTATCGATTGTCATTCCTAGGTATCTGCAGTTAGGTGATGGTTTCAATGTCGCGTTTACATGGGATATGGTCGGAGAGTGTTGATTGCTTTTATGATGAAATACCATGAATTTGGATTTTTTCGGGTTCAGTTTTATTCTCCACTTTCTCAACCATTTTTCAACTTTGTTTTTTATTTCTTGGATCCTGCTTACTGCTTCCGTGATTGTTTTTCCATGAGAGGTCAGTGCGGTGTCATCTGCAAATTGTAGAATGTATGCCTTGTTATCTATGTGGTTGTTATTCCGGGATTCATGGATGTCATAACAATAAAGATTGTATAGGTCCGATGATAAAGGGAAACCTTGTGGAAGTCCTTGTTTTGGAAAAAATTCAGTGGAAAGTGAGTTTTTCACTTTGACCTGTGCTGTTCTTCCCGTGAGAAATTTTCCAATCAATTTCAGCAGATGTGTGGAGCAGCCCAAGTGGTGTAGCTTGTAAACAAGGCCAGCGTGCCACACACTGTCAAACGCTTGTTGTATGTCCATAAATATTGATGCAGTGTGTTTCCCTTCTTTCCTCTTACACTGTACGTTTTTTGTTAGTATGATCAGTGGGTGAATTGTTGATGTTCTCTGTTTGAAGCCGAATTGGAATTTTGGAATATTTTGACCGATCAATTTCATCAATCTTGACTTAATTATCTTTTCGAAGTTTTTTCCAATTACTGGTAGCAATGTGATAGGTCTGTAGTTTTCAAGTTTCTTGGAATCTTTTTTAGCTTTTAGGTATCGTAATAAGCAGTCCCTTCTTCCAAATCCCGGGGAAATAAGAAGTCTGAATACAGAAGTTAAGTATTCTGATTATTTCAAGATGCACCGGGAGACCTAATTTTTTCAGAATATTCCTCGGAATATTGTCATATCCTGAGGCTGTGTTCTTTCCATGATTTAGAGCTTCGAAGTATTCATTCTGGTCTATTGGTGGGATACCATCTTCGCCTTCCAGTGCGGGAAAACGTTTTTGTACTAGTCCTCAATTAGGTTTTTATGAGTATCATCGAAATCTGGGTCTTCACTTTTTTCAAAAATCTTCTGGAAGTGTGATGAGAAAGCATTCGCAATATCTTGGTCTGCTGTGATTGGTGTTCCATTTACTTCAATTGGGTCTGTAACATTATGGTGGTTGTATTTGGATAGTTTTTTTATTGTACTCCAATATGTTCTACCTCTTTGGTTTTCAATTTCCCTACAGGCCTCTAAATATTTATGTGATCTGTAGTTAACGATCAGATGGTGGATGTCTTTGTTTAGTGCATTGAATCTTGTCTTTAGATTGGGATCGTTATTTGTTCTGATTTCTCTGTATAGCTGCTTTTTTATTTTTATTAATCTTAGTATAAATGGTGGTAATTTCTGACTGTAATATTGGACTAAGATTTTTGGGGTGTGACTCAAGATCGTGTCAGTTAGATTTTTTGAGAAGCTTGTAATATAATCGGGAGTAATTGGTATTAGTAATTGGATTAGTTCACCCATTTTTCGATTTACCTTTTCGATGTGGCACTTAGAGAAGTTATACTTGGTTTCTATTGGGTATGAAATAGGGTTGACTTCTAAGTCTATCGAAAATTCTAACGCCAGGTGATCAGAGCCCAAATCTGGGGATATTTGAATATTGTGAAGTCAGAGTTTCTAATGAAGTTGTTCAGTTGTTTACTTTTTCGGCTATTCATGTTTAAGTCTCCTATTATTATAGAATATTTGTATTGAGAAGCTTTAACTAGCAGATTCTCCTCGATGTAATTACTGGAGTGATGAATATAGGCCAGAAATACATGTAACTTGTCATCTTTGAACGGTATAGTGAAATGTAAAACCTCGTTCCACGTGTTGTTAAAGTGTGGTGGGTTAGATTTTCCTATTGAAATACATTTTTCAGCTTGCACCAGAGTTCCTCCTCTTGTGTTTTCATTCAATATATTTCCATGCTTTATTATCATGTCCCAGTTCCTGTATTTTATGTTCTGATTTTCTTTTGTTTTTGTTTCCACCAGCATCAAACATTGCACCTCGTTTTCCTCTACATAATGCCTAACCAGTTCTCTCCTCCTGTTCAGACTGTTAATATTTGAGTACAGACACTTAATCATGAACTTCTCTGTCTATTTGAACCCCCTCCGAAGGTTCCGTATCTACAGTTTTAACTTCTAGTTCCAGGTCAAGCATCAGAACATAAAGCCGGTTGCCGACAAACGTTGGAATGGTATTTATTCTGTAAAGGTCAATGAACCTTTTTTGTAATTTTTGTATTAGTTGTTGTCTGTCTGTATTTTTGGGTTTATTGAGTTTATTGATGAATGTTTCGATTATGTGATCATGGACGGTGAAACTTGTGTGTATTCTGCTCTTTTTTGTCTTGTTCTTATCTATTTCTGCGCTTTTCTTGTTGATCGACCGAATTTTCACATTTGGGATTCCCTCTATGGGTTTGGTGGGTCGTTGGGGACATTTCACCGACTATGCCACATGCTCCGTAGAGCCACACGCTCCACATTTTGGTGGTAGGCTTGACTTACAATCTCGGTCTTTGTGGTCGCCATTACACTTACTGCACTTCATTGGTGAGGTACAGTCTTCAGTTTTGTGCGTGAACTGCGAGCACCTGGCGCAAGGAACCGGCAGCGGATCTGGTGGATGGCTAGGACTTGCCTTGTAATGCCTGCACTTGAAGTAGAGTCCCACATTTAATAGTTTTTCATAAGATCGAATATCTCCTGTTATTATTCGAATGAAAAGTGATGGGTTGTTCGTTTTTCTTGAGATAATCCTCTTGCAGTAACGATGCACTATGTTGAGTTGATTAAGCATTTCGCTTATTTCCGTTTCATTTATTTCCATTTCGACAAACGAAATAACAGCAGAAAAAGACTCTGTCATTCTTGGGTTCCCTCCTTCTGATGTATTGCTAGTGGTTTCTGTATAGCTTTGTATTTTATCGTTGGATTTTAGGTAATCCAAACCCTTCAGCAGATCAGTCTTGGAGTTGTCTGATTTGATGAGGTATCCTTGCCCTGTCTGGATGATAATATCTTTGCAGGAGGGAAATAATGTGGTCCATGTGTTGGCTATTTGGATTCTTGTTGTATTTGTTTTAGTTTTAATAAAATATAGGTGTTTATAAATCTTGCGATGTGTGGGCTGCTTTATGCCAATTTGTGTTTGATTTCTATTTGTTGTTTCTGTTTCCATGTGTTCAGTTGTTATCCGTGGGATTATTTCATGAGTTGATGCCTGCGGGAAGATGGGCTCCAGATGTGGTGGTTCGTCATATTTGGGTGATTGTTTATCATCTAGTTTTTTGCTTGTCAGTTCTAGTTTTTTGGTTTTCTTCTTCCGCTTCTTTCTGTTCTGTACTGGCCGGAAATCCGGATCATCATCGGAATTAACGTCAGATGAAATCAGCGATCTTTCACTGGTTTGTGACATTTCCGAGGAAAAGAACGCCTCGAAATCAGATGCCTTTACTATCAAATTCGGACGGGAAATTTTAAATTCTTTTTAATACGCCTTAAGATTAGGAGAATTCGTACATGTGCTCTCTAACGCGATCTAACACAGACTATGTAGTTGAATCTATTATTCTTTAATTTGTTTTTATATTTATTATTCAGTTTTAATAATTAATGATTAACCGTACACAAATTCGAAAATAATTATATTAAAAGCACTAGGAATTAATTAAGTTGTTCTTCCGAATACCAATATACTACAAGCGCACTGAAAATTTCTTTATGAATATATTTCCGATACTCACTTATCTAATTTTTCCCAAAATATCATCAAGGCAGCCCTGTCCAAATGACGTTTGGTTCTTGACAGTTCTATCACTGTCACAGCCCATTTGGCAACATTGGCGTCTAATTTCATTTCGTCATATTTCAGATGGAAAGCAGCAACTGAAATTGATTTGAAACTACTATGATAAACAAGTATATTTCAACATCATAATATATATATATATATATATATATATCTTTATATATATATATTTATATATATATATATATATATATATATATATATATATATATATATATATATATATATATATATATATATATATATATATATATATATATATATATATATATATATATATATATATATATATACAAACGAAATATTTAGACGGTATCATATTAACCACATTCAGAGCCAATTACACTAACCACTTTCAAATATACTCACTTTGCAAAAATGTGAATTATATACAAGTCTGATAGCTTAGTAAGGATCATTTGGTTGTATTTTTGTAAAACCAGATCAGCAGAATTGAATATTGAAAGCGTAATAATTGATATTAATAGAAAAGTATACTCTATCAATACCTTTGGCAAATATCTCTACAGGGTTTTCCCACGGATACCCTTTGAACTGCCATGCAGGGCCCATGACAAATACAGCTACTACTCTGTCCCAATCAATTGGCCTCAACTTAGCTGGGTTATCCACAACACGATAAGGAACAGTCTGATCGTTTTTTCTTCTTTGAATTAGTACCTCGCTATCCCTTTTGCCACCTTCTGATTTTTTCTGTTCAACAGTAACAAATCTGTAAAAATATGAATTTGCAGTAAGTTTCAAACTTCACAAATATATGTAATACAAGGACAAGTTCACTTACTGTCTGATATAAGTTGTATAATATCATATAGTATATAATATAATTATACCTCGTTAGATTGATTGATAAATCAAAGTGTAAATATATGGCATGTAAAAAATGGAGCAATAACTTATTTTTCATAAATATTATTCTTACTTTAAATCTTGTAAAATTTCTTTGACATTATACATTGAAATCAGGCAGTTGGTTCCTGCTGGAATTATGATGATGGGAGTCCGTGAAATTTTCTTTTGAGAAGCACCGCCTGGTGGAGGTCTTGCAGCACTGATTGGAAGAGGAGTTTGAGGTGGAGGCATTTGTTGTCTAACTTTAGCGGACCCTTCAGTCACTGACTTTAAGGTCATACCATGATAAGTTCCCATAGTGTCAATTTTAAAGCCCTCAGTTTCTGAAAATAAATTTTTCATTAGCATAAAGGTTGCTCATCAAAATTGGAAGAATTAATACTGATATGAGAGTATTCAATAAGAATCCTATCACAAATAATTTCAAAATTTAACAATTGCTACTTGCCTTCTTTTAGACGATTGAATCTTTCTTGATCGTATCTGTTGTAAACTGATGGTTGTGTGGCTGGTCTAATTGGAGTTTGACGAGGAGTAACTATAGGAGCTTGAGGTATGGGCCTTTGTCTTCCTTCCTCCCTAGCCTTGATACTATGTAACATAGCTAGTATATTTTTTGCAAAAGTCTGGAAATATAAAAAATTTTTGGTGAAAGAAATGTCTAAATTGTTTAAATTCAATATCACTCAGAAATGATATCAATTTCTTTCATCTGAAAATGAAAAAACTGACATCCCTGACCTTTACATAATGAAGATGATCATTTGATTAGTAATAATAAAAGCAATCATGTTGATTGTAACTCAAGCTATAAAGTTTATTGAACAATATCATTTTAAACCTTCACAGATGGTATTCTCCACTTTCACACATATGCACTACATTATTCTTATTAGATTTTCTAAGGAATAACTTAAAATTTCTAAAAAACAAATAATATGACTGATCATCATTGTTTCTAACAATCAATTTTTTCAGAATCAACTTGACAAACATTCAAATTTGATAATAGTTTTAATTAAAGTACCTGCAGATACTTGTTATAATTTCTTTAGAATAAAATATTTATTCAACTCGGAAGGTACCAAAGGCTTTTCCTCTATAAAAAAATATTTCATAAACTTAAAAGGTGATGTTTTGATTATAAATGATATATTTTAGTCAAAACATCATACATCTGTATAACTAAGAATACAAACCTTTCCACTAGACTGTAAAATTGTTGTTCTAGTCCTCCACTGTCGTTCTCTACTAATAATGTCTTTTGTTATGTCAACATCAAATTCCAAAATAGCCTTAATGTCATACTCTTGTCCAATATCATCGTTTCCTTTGATTGTTGTTCTCTTTTTAGCTAAACGTTTAGCTTTAATAGCTGCAATTTTTTCGACTGACATAGCTTCTGACAGGGATCTGGATTAAAATAAAAAAGATAAGAATGGAAATACATAAATTTAGTGCACTTACTTAATATTGTCGACAGTAACAGTAGATTCTTTAGGTGCATCAAGCCTAGCAGCAAGTTTTTCCCTAACTCTTTGTACATGTGGATCCTCAAAGCGAGGTTTTTTCGAGATACTTTCAGGGCCATCATAGTCTGCAGATCTTTTGACCTAGAAAGCAACAGTTTGAGATTTAAGCATATAATTGAGAAGTGTTTACCTTACCTGTGTTGGAAGTTCAAGAGGTGCACTTTTATCAATGGAAGGACAGTTTGCAGTTTCTCCATTCAAATACGCTAATAATTCTTTTCGGTCAGGTCTTCTTACAGCTGGAATATTTTCAGCTGCAGCTTGTCTTACATATACTGGATGGGTAAATAAGGTATTTTTCAGGATGAAGAGCAAACATTCTAAGGTGTAATATTCTTTAGGAGTACCATCTTTTCCGGAACTACAAAAAATGAAGTCGAAAAGATACGAAGAATTTTATCCAGGAATAAATTACTTACCCCCACATTAAATAATTTGTTTTCACATTTTTCGGCCATGAAAATTCACCGAATATTATCTGACCGTCCCTTTCAATAATTTCCTTCTTATTAACATTATATTGACGAAGTAAACTTAGTGGATCAGCCATATTTATGTTTATATACTATATAGACTAGTAGTCTAAGCTGAATTTATCTCACGATAGATTGACAGACACAATAACCTAATATTTCGGTTTAACCCACTGAATTATATCAAACAACTTTTGTAAAATTCAGTGGTCTAACTTAAATACTAAACACAATGGATGCAGGAAGTATAAGATATTAGTTATTAACGCATCGGTCAGATGACGCCAGTTTTGAATACACTTTATAATTATTGCACAAAACGACTATTATACACTTATTAAATATATAATACACTTTTTTTGGCTGTTTTAAATAATTATTAAACAATCCACAAATGTTAGAGAGCATTTGCACGAATGAATTTCTTGTTGAATTGAACAACATAATGTATACAAAATGGAAATATCAAAATTGGGAAAACCCCAGGCTACCTGAATTTAGATTTGTTTAACTAAATGCATCCTAAATAATAGGTAAATAAACAAACTAAATATTTAGAGATAAGGTTTGTTGTTAATTATTATGCGAAAAAGAAAATTTGTTGCAAAATTATTTTGTTCATTTTACTCAGTTGCATATTTATCAAAGTTTTCTTCCTCTTCTCTAATGCATTTTAAGACAGAATCAAGTACTCGGTCGTAGATCTTTTTCCAATTGTCGCTCAAGCTACATTTAACAAAGTTCAATAATAATTGTTTGTTCTAAATACTGCTGTCTTCAGATTTTTCAAAACTGCAGGTCATACAATCTGTATCTTCAGATTCTCCATTACTTAAATTTTTTGACAAAATGGAAGTGGGAAACGCTCTGCCAGAATTATCTGTGGGCATGCCCTTCGGCTTAAAATTACATGAGGCTCCCGTTAAAACTAAAATATCTCTAGTCTTGATGTCAAGACGACCCCAGGTGGTAGAGTCTTTATTTACGATGATTTGTTCTGATACCTCACCAGTAATCTCTGAATTTGGATAAGCTGTCACTGAAACATCGAAACTTTCTTCGTCATTTTTGTTATTGTCATCTACATAGGAAATTTATGATTGATTAGGTATTAAAATCGTATCAGCATCTCCACAATCACCAAGCTAGTTAGTCGAGTACTTAGCGTACGCTGGCTAGTATTTGGGAGGTCTCGGGTTCAAACCCCGGGGCCGACTGGTCTGCCATGAGTTTTTTCAGAGGTTTCCTCATGGTAATGTAAGTCACTGCTTGCAAACTTATAAGGCGAATGCTGGGCCAGTATTAATCCTCTGAACCCTACCCACACTTCCTATGTTCCATAAATATCCCGTCTCACCTATCCTTGATGCACTTGTACATACAAGTGTATCCTCTGTTCTGGCTGAAGGAGTTAATCCCAAACTCAAGCTGCCCGCCTTCCTGACATATACTTCTTCAGGGAGGAATGAAACACGTGTGTTTCCTTTTTCCTCTTCCTCCACAATCATACAGATCCGGCACTAAAGAAGTGAATGAAGATGGTTCACCAGATAATTAAGTTTTTGTTCCATATGTATAGTTTGCATAGCGTATAGGTGCACAAAAATTATATTTGAAATATTTAATAAAATTTTATGTCTCAACTTTACATGAACACAATACAATAATTTAAAAAATATTTAAAAATCGAAAAATAAAATACAAAAAACACAAACAGGTAGTAGTTGATAAATTAGCTTAGTTAAATATTTAAAAAGAATTATCTAGTAAAATAAATATAATAGTTTGGTAAAATAATTCTACGAATACAAACAAATAAAAAATTTCAATATAAGAATATACGTTATGTTTCACAGATGACAGAATAGTAAAGTCCGAAACATTGTGGGCACTTTTTTCTTTCTATTGTCCGCTTAAATTCCTGTCGGTTGTTCTTTTTCTCTATCTTTTCTTTGAATAAAAGAGCTTGTTCAGTTAAGAAATTCGCAAAGTAGCTCTTAAATTCGTCCATTATTTCTAAAGATAATTTTCCGTCATTTCTATAAGTATCACAAAGAAATTTCATGAAATATTTCAGTCTGTCATTTTCATTTAAATTTTGTTCTTTCACGTAAATGAATATGGATTTGAAAATTGAATTTTCATCCGTTTCATTTGATAACATGAAAATTGTATCGATTTGTTTAGCTTTATAATATAGGAAGCCAGTTACAGAGTTGATTATGTGTAAACATTTCTCCTCTGAGTCCGGAAAAAGCTCGTTGATAATTTTGAGTATATTTTCGTCCTTCACTAGATAATCATAAACCAGTTGCTTCATGATATAAAGGAAAGGATTAGCCATACTATTTAGAGAAACATTCATTAGTCCCAACAAATAATTACTGACTTTCGAAATAGTCCCACTTTCTAATTGTAAAACACTGAATATATTCTTCAAGTTGTCTTTAATGTCGACTATATTACTCGGTTTAACATTATCAGAAGAAGATAATGATAACAAATTTTCAAGCTCCCTCTTCAAAAAACCGTTCACTTTCCTTAGATCAACAGGAATGCCATTAAATGTTAACGTTCCATTGTTGGTAGTGTACTTTACTCCTAACTCTTCTAAATCTGGATCTGATTTTAATAAAATCTCTTTAATTTGATTGATATCATTGATTCTTCGCATGGTTGATATCAGCTCGGCATTTCCTTTTTGTACTTGTCCGTTATTTCTTCCTAAAGTTTTCATACGAAGTTTTTCGAAAGCTTTTCTGTAAAAAAAAGCAATTTTACTTTGAAATAAAATACAAAATATTTTGAACGGACCTTTACTTGGTTAAAATCCATAAGAATATTATTAGAAAAACGATTTTAACGACTAAAATAATTGAATCTGTGACTCAGAGTTTCACCAAACGATGGCTTCATCAGACAGAATTTTATACAAAAATCTTGGTACCACATTTTATATAAATAAGTAAGGAAAACGATCAAAATAAGAATTTGAATATTGGGGTAATAGATTAGGTAATCCTGCGAGATATCTTGCACAAATAACATTAAATATTGAATATATTCAACAGGGGAGAATGATTTATGTATATTCAATCATCTGTTATCAGAATTCCTATACCTGATAATTTATTGGCTTTCCGAAAGCTCAGTTTCAGAGTAGAGTATTGAAACTGAACTTTTGGGAAGCTAAGAAAGGTAGGTACAAGAATTCTGATCACTTATTGAATGGTTAAATAGACTCAAATCATACACCCTTGCTGAATATATTTCATAAATTTCTATTGGTTCCTTCGAACTATTACGTTTTAATCGTTTTTCCTTATTAAATAAACTGTGATACCAAGATTTTTCTATTCAGTTCTATCTGGTGAAGCCACCCGGTGGCGAAACACTGCGACATAGATAAAAAATCGTTAAAATCCAATATGTGTTTAAAAAAATAAAGATACAAGAATTATAATACTAACACCTCCAGAAATTCTAGAGTTTTGAAAAGTCAAGTTGATTTTTGGTTAGAATGCTGTTCGGATTTGTTTAGTCACAAAGTGACTCACAAGATATATTATGTTTTGATGAAATTCGTTAAAAATCTATTTATTTTCAATTATGTATATTTCGTCAATATCTGTATATCATACTACAAATGTAAGTTGACGAGGCGTTCCATTTTGAAAGATACGTCTCTTTGTCTCGACCAACCCTCTCGGGGCGCCAATTTGTCATGTATTGACAGTATTTGTCACTGATATGCTCTTTTATTCATAGGTTTTTACTCTGAAATAGTTCAGAACTTAAAACTTTCAGCTTAGATCTTACTCGATCGAAATAAGTAATCTCAATTCTGGAAATACCCCCTCCCCCATATTCTGCAATATTCAAACCAAAATGTATTCCAAGACCTTTTGAATAATCAAGTTCAACACCCCATTTCAATAGATTTAAACTCAATCTTGGTCCTATGGCCGAAATTGCAATAGCACTATGAGTATATATTTTTTAACAATTTAGTGATAATAAACATAATAAAATTAAGTTTTTTTGTGTTCTACACATTTTTTCCCTATCATATTCTTCATTCAACACTCATAGCTTTCCTCTGAATAACAATTTCTCCGAGATACTTCCTTTAAGACAGTGCCGGATCAAGCCAGCGCGGGGCCTGTAGCAAATTCGGCCAAGAGGCCCTTGGTTCGCTTTAGGTTCTCAAGTTTATGGTATTAAACTCAGATTATAGAATGAAACCAAAAATGTGTGTGCGTAACAACCCAGAGCGGCTATGTAGGAGCTATTTGATCCAATTTGCCTACGGTCAATTAGCTGATTGGGGTTGAGCCATTTGAACTGACAAGAAACTTTGGCCACTCTTTTTCACTCGCCAGGGGTCACAAGTGTTGGTGTTACAATAATATGGTGGAATGTAAACTGATGCAATTAAAATACGATGCTAGACTAACAATGTGAATAAAACATACAACCTTAGCAACCTTATTCTGTACTAGTTTTCAATATGGCCGTTTAGTATTCAAATGTCGAGAACTAGTTCCTTAAACAGTACCTACTCGAAGCTTATTCAAAGACTCGAACAACTCGAACTCAAAACAATTTTTCTCAAGAATGGCTCGCGTCTAAAGAGCTTTTTACGGTTTTTGACGTTGTGCCAAATATAAATGTACATCAAATTCTGATAGTTTGATATTCAATAGAATCCTATTTAATTTGTTCGGCTTTTACGACTAGCTCGATCGATGACAATATCAGAGAATTCCCCTGTAAGTTTTGCAGTGCTACCAACTTGCGTGTAGTGCAGTGCAAGTAGTATAAACACATAACTTGTGCGGTCAGCGCTCAATTTTTAGAAATGTGGTACAACTTCAAATTATTGTTGTAGATTTTGACACCAACGTCTCGTGGTAGGTATTATACAACCCATACCTACGATTTAACGTGACGAAATCAAGTTTTAGATTTTCAGGTAGAAGTGAAGCATAGCCTAAGCGCTTCGCGTTTAAAGCATGTAAAATATTTTACGCTTATCTGAACTCATTTTTTTTTACTGTCAGACAGGCGTTGGAGCGCGGGGCCCTCCAATTCGCGGTGCCCGTAGCATTTGCTACTCTTGCTACGTGGCTAATCCGGCACTGCTTCTAGAGGCTGATATTTCCCCACTTAATCCTAATACGCACCTACAGTGGCTACTTTTCAATGACTCCTGAATATCTTGTAACATTTTAGATTGTGTTTCTTCTATCAATGTATTAGTTGATTTGAAATTGTATACTGCATGACCAAAGAACAAGATCGATGAACTTAACTGCACCAGAGTAAGCAGAGATGAAGGTCTCTTATCGGTTACCCAGGGCTCTAAAACATCATAACCAGAGTTCAGAATAGCTAATCCACTCGTTCCTAATTTTGCGGCACTGATTGTTGTTAACAACCTGGCTGAATGCTAAAACATAAAACAAATAGAGTCAAATTTTACGAGTCTACAACGACGAGCGCGAGTGGTTTTTAAATCCGTTTGATGCCTCCTGGATCACGATTTTTTATTTTTGAGAGGCTCCTTCAATCAGATAAGTTGAAATTTGGTATCTGGGGTTTTTATTGAGCAAAACAGAATTTTTGGAAAGGGTGACATGGGCAGGTGCATGAGTGGTGGCAGAATATGTATAAATTGATTATGAAAAACATATCCAAAATGCAGCTTCCTACAGCTAGTAGGAGAATTATAAAGACCAGGTTATATATAAATCATACTGAGGTTAGATGAAAATTTCCATTTAATTTAAAAGGGACGTTTTAAGTTTGAAAGGTTTCTTTTCAGTCGCATTTTTCCCGAAAATATTAGACTATTACACTGTTTCAAAAGTCAAAAAGTCAACTGCGAGGTGAGGGAGTGGGTTTCAAATCTGTTTTAGATCTCCTGGGCCATGATTTTCAAGATTTTCTTATCGGTACATTTTGAAGTTTCCAGCTGTACTCATCAGACCAATTTAACGGAAATTTGGTATAGGGGGAGTTTCTTGATACAAAACAAAAGTGTAAAAGTTTTGGGTAAATTCAGTTTGAATATTGTCAACTCCTCTTACCTTTCCTATATAAACACCACGTGAGGTTAGGTGAGACACAGCAACATTGGTACCAGCACCAATGAATCCTGTAGCGCCAGCTGCGATGTTGATATATGCAGAACGAGCTACTGAATCTGAGAGACTGAGGCACTAAAAAAAATTATTATTAGAACTGGAATATCTAGAAAAATAATTCAACGCCATTTCAAGAAAAACATCATGAATTAATAGTAAAATAACCTAATATTCTAATGAAACCTATTTCGTTTCTTCTGTAGGTACTGTCATCAAATTGTTTTGTCAACCTTTTAAACGATTCACTCTTATTCAAGTAATATACTATTAAGTTTCCCATTGACAGATCAGTACCAGTGAATCAATTTAGATTAAGGTCTCTAAATCTATTCACAAACTCTACTCAATTTTACCTCTTTATGTTTCTTCTTGTCATAAAGAGTAGCTAGGCTTCTTCCAACTGAATAAATGCCAACACCAACTCCAGCCACACCTGCTCCGCAGAGTGCAAGTGGCCCAACAACTGTAACGGCAGGTATACTTGCTGCGATTGTTAACCCTGCTGAGGCTAAACCTATAAAAGTACATGTTAATATAGGCGAATTCGGAGAGCAATATACGCAAAGAGCATACCGATTCCCGAAGAAGCTATATCGGCTCCTGACAGGACTTTTGCGTAGACTCCACAAGCTGGGGATAATTGGGACTCCAAGATAACCTGCCCATTGGAATCCGATGTATACTTGCCATTCTTAGGAAAAACCATTAAACATTTTGGTTGCGTGTTTTTGCATAAATACTGTGTCCAACTTTTATAAACCCTTCCTGAATGATCTATTATAATTCTGCAAGAAGTTGGACTATATTTGCATTTTCTGAGTATGAAAACAGGATATGGCTGCATATCCTTCTTTGGGTCATACTCTGGTGAATTGGATGCCCTTCTTTTTTTAACAGAGTCCAGTGGTTCGGTACAATTATAAATGAAAGATATGACGACTCTATTTTTGTGCTTGGAAAATTTATCTAAAACGAAATAATACTATAGAGTTATTTGCATTTAATGAAGATTTAAACGTATAATTCATAAATTCAACCACAACCGCAAAGGATAAATTAAACATTGTTACCTATTTTTTGAACTTTCAATTTCATGAATGTCTAAGTAATTTTGCTCTTTCAAAAGTTTTGAAAATGCACAGATATAGTTATCTTAAAAACAGACAACGAAAGGTCAGAATAAACAACTGTTCAAGTGAATATAAGAAAGTTATAATGGGTGTTCAGCAGGGAACTATTTTCGGCCCTCTATTATTTATTTTGGATGTTAATGATATTCTCGATGAAATAATATCTCAAGCTGATGATACTAACTGCAGTTATTTCCTTCTAGTATACCTGGATTGAAACACATGATAAAATGACAGGGTTGCTATATCTTTAGCGTTAAATAGATTATGGCTGAACATTGGAAAAACTGTGTATATTACATTTGGCAATTATTGCAATAGCATTCCAAAATATATTAAATTAAAAATAAGTTTAATAATTGAATTCAACGTTTTGAATACTCAGTCATAATTTTTGACTGTAATTTGGTGTGGAATGCGTAGGTATTTGAAGTATAGTTCACTTTTCATACTTGGTAGACTTGAGAAGAGTATGAGATCTCACACTTTCATATTATTATTAGTTATGGAACTATTTCATGGGGAGGAGCCTATAATAACAACTTAAATTTATTGTAAACATTACAGAATAAGCTCTTCAAAATTATTGATAAAAATGAAAATACTTTTTGGATCCATTATCCTTTGAATCTGAAGTAAATGTCTATTTATGAATCGCTCCATTACCACTACACAATTCTAAGTAAACACCTCAGGCTTTTAAGATCATTTTCGTAGAATTTGTATTAAACTCACTACTTTGCGATAAGCAAATATCGAATAGGAGATCGATTGTATTATTTTGCTTTGCATCGTAACCCTTCTCAATTTTAGGTTGTCCATACAAAGCGAATCCAATTTTTCTCTTCAAGCAATCCAACTCATTGCTCTCAAAATTGTCATAGTCTCTATTGCCTAAAAGATCGTACATCAATTGTTGATACTCTCTTGACCTGAAATCACATCAATTTCATGAAAAAAAGTATTCACTACCCGGACGCCTTTGGGAAAGTAGCACTTTTCCGGCCTAGTGTAGGAAGTAAGTATTTCCAGGAATGACATCGTTATTTTCATTATACTTAATAACCAAATAATAGTGTAATACCATGGTCGCCCAGAGGGGGGTGGGGCAGAGGGGACACTTTGCTTCGGGCCCCCGACACAGAAAAAAAATTTTGAAGTTACTATTTGAAATTTTAAAGTATTTTATAACATGATAAAATATATCGTTGAGTAGTACTATCAGCAGTTTACGTAATATTATTTTTGGGGCCCCTACACTTTTACACTGTAAGTACAAACAAGTATATTCACGTTATTTCAGATGTAATCTGCAATTCGGGTCCCAATAAATTAAAAAAACTCTATCGCAGCGAGCTGCATTAGAAAAGCATGTTTTCAAAACGTATCCAAGTTAAAAAAGCTTTTTTTTTCTGTGACGGGAAAAAAGTTTGACATTTTATCTCTGATGACAGGTAAAGAAATATCACTTTTTGAAATTACTTTTTTCCCCGGGAAAAAAGTGAGTACTTTTTTCCCGGATATATATACACATAAGTAAAGGTAGATATTTAATTTTAGAATATTTTACTATACAAAAGTTACAATTCCTTTATATGAAAAGTACAATTATTAAATGTGCATTGCATGTATGACATGTTCCTTGAACTATTCGGTACAACAATGGAATTTTCTTGTATCGAAATTATATTCTTCAGTAGGTAACTACAAATCTCCTGCTTACTTCATTCTTTGTTCGCTTGAGTTTCACAATTAATAATCTTCAATATCATCTAATATTACCTGGCTGATTTCACAAATTCGACAAGCTCCTGCAATTCCAAATACAACAACAACCTTGGCCATTAAATAAACTTCATCGGGAGCATTATTTAAAAAATCACTAATTTATGTACTCGTAAAAATCGCAGCTTTCTTGGGCGTGTAACCTTTCCCATTTTGTTTCAGAAATGTAGTTAGTTTGATGACAGTGGAGTCAGAGAAAACTCGGAATCAGACATTTTTTTCACATTATATTATTCAAAATAACTGGGGTGGGGGGGGGGGGGGGTGGGGGGGGGGGGGGGTGGGGGGGGGGGGGGGTGGGGGGGGGGGGGGGTGGGGGGGGGGGGGGGTGGGGGGGGGGGGGGAGACTTCAATTCTACGAAGACGGTCTCCTATATACACAGTTTCCGTCTCCCAGCTGATATGACTCATTCCGTTTTCGTTCGAACGCGATTATATTTTATATATATATCAAAATGGAAATGAATTTCTAAGAAAATAACTATTTTGTATGTATGTATGTAATTTTGATATCCAAATCTACGAAGACGGTCTCCTATTTACCAAAAAATTTCTGTTCCCCTACGGTCCTATATATCATATAATCTACTGAACACACATGAAGACTCCTGGGGGCCCCCACGAAGAATCCTGGAGCCTCCGGAGCCCCCATGAAGACACCCGAGGGACCCCATTCCTATATATATATCATATAATATCCCCCGAACCCACATGAAGACTCCTGGGGGACCACATGAAGACTCCTGGGGGACCGGTGGCCCCATGAAGAATCCCTCATAAAAAAATTTCAGTTCTCTGGGTCCCCCATGCTTATTCTTAGTCTCACGCATCCACCATCTTGGATTTGAAACATAGAACTGTCAAATGTCATTTTGGATCATAGATATCTTGAAGCATAGAACTGTCATCCCATCTGTCATTCGTAACTGTCAAATGTAATCTTGAACCATAGATATCTTAGGTATGTCATACGTCATCCCATCTGTCATTCGTAACTGTCATCTTGAACCATAGATATATCGGAGCATGGAACTGTCATACGTGAAACATTCAAATTTGAATGCTATTGAAGCGCCCTCTGTTGGCGAGATTCTGAATGATGAGAATATAATTTTCTGTCATCTTGGAACGCTATCTGGTGGTCAGGTTCCTAATGACGATAATACAGTGATCTGTAAGAACGTGATCTGTAAGAGCGCCCTCTGGTGGCCAGGTTCTTAATTACTATAATACAGTGGTCCGCCATCTTGAAACGTCATCTTGGAACGCCATCTGTTGGTCAGGTTCCAAATTACGGTAATACCGTGGTCCACCATCTTGAAACGTCATCTTGGAACGCCATCTGTTGGTCAGGTTCCAAAGTACGATAATACCGTGGTCAGCCATCTTGACACGCCATCTTAGAACGCCATCTGTTGGCCAGGTTCTGAATTACGGGATACCGTGGTCAGCCATCTTGGAAAATGGCCGCCATCCGCAAAATGGCCGACTTCCCGATCATAGCCACACCCCCGAAGTCGCGCATGCGCAGAACTGACATTTCGGACTTAGAAAAGTTGAAGTGGTCTAGAACCGGTCCAGGTACACTTCTAACTACTGAACAACTACTAAGTTCGCAATTTTTAAATTAAATCAATAGAATTAAATTGACAGATATTTGTTTACTTCAAAGGATTCCTTAGCAACGCAGGTCTAATTGTCGCTGGAAGTACAACAGCCTACCATTTTAAAAATTTTAATTTCGCATTTATAATTTTCTGAATTGAATATATTATAACAATATGTATTGTCAATATTTAATCGTCGTTTTCCCTGTCACAGAAAAAAATGATATATTATACACGGGAAAAAATATTAGATTTTAGCTCTCGCTTTTTTGTCACACAACAACACAACCTCGAGCTAAAATCTAATACTTTTTTCCCTTGTATAATAAATAACTATTATTCAATTATAATTTTTTTCCAAATCCAAAAACCGAAAATTTCGACCTCTATCGTGTAAAAAATATTTATTTACTCCTCCGGGGGTCAACCCCCCAACCAATTTATATCGTAATAAATACCATCCAATATATCATACGAAACTACCTACCTACAAAGTTTCAACAAAATTGCGCCTATCGTGTGAACAAGATTTATTTCCTCCCCTGGGGGTCAACCCCCCAAGCAATTCGTACCAAAACCAATCCCATCTAATATATCATACGAAATTAACTATCTAAACACAAACTTTCAATCCTATTGCACCAAAATTACGCCCTTTATCATGTAAACATGATTAATTTCCTCCCCAGGTGGGTCAACCCCCCAACCAATACGAACCAAAACCAATCCCATTCAAGATATCATACAAAACTACCTAGATACAAACTTTCAACCCTACTGCCATAAAATTGCGCCTTCTGTCGTGTAAACAAGATTTATTTCCCCCCAATTCGAACCAAAACCACATTGTAATTTTTATTTCAATAGGCTTATAGGTGAAATATGAAATCTAAGAATTTAAATGATAAATATATATATTACTGAACAATAAAAAGGATAAGCTAGGAACAAATATAAAAACCTCTATGAATAAAGACAGAATTTACTATTTAATAAGAATTTACAGAAGGAATATTTTTAGACAAATCAAAGTTTTCAAAAGTTTTCTTACAACAGCACATCAACAAAAATAAACTGATTAAATATAAAACACACACAAATGAGCGATAAATACATTAACATATATGAAAAATTTAAGAATTGTGGAATTTGAACATATTTTCAGTCCTACTTATCATATTTTCTCGATAACTACACAAAAATATTAACAAATTTGAATAAATTTAAGTTATTTTCGAGTCGGACTGCACGACCTGGAATATGCCAAATATTTCAAATAAATTGAATCCATGCAATATTAACACTTGTTCAAATTTCTTTATTTATTTATCGTTCCACACGATTCCCGAAAAAATAGTGAACGCAACACGACTATTTTTTTGGACTCGTAGACTTCTAGGACTCCTGGAATCTTGTCTAGTAATCCAAAAAAGCAGTAATTTCCGGACTTGTTGCGTAAATTACCATTGATTAACAAGATATATCAACTTTGTACATATATACATTTAACCTAGAATTATTTGTCCCAATTCATAATATAAAAAAGTGTAATATATTCATTACTTACTCCATCTTGAGAGAAATAGTCCATAACTTATTTCAAGAACTCAACACCGTAATGTTCTTCCAGAAAGACACACACACACATTCAAATTGAATGAATAAGTTTCTAATCGATGACCAACAGCCTCATGTGTTGAACATTTTTTATTGTATCGATAAAAATCATATTTAATAATTACCAATAAGTATAAAGCATTTTTATTCGATTGAATATAATTTTCAAGTATTCAATATTGTTTATTTATAATGGAAAAAAATTTGTCTGTGAAAGTTAAGGTTTGAACATTAATGCTCCTTAATTAATTATGCAATAATATTCAAACTTAAACTTTTCTACAACTCGATTCAATTTACAAAAGAAGTAGAAAACGAAAACGGTACTTTGAATTTCTTAGACGTTCAGATTGCTAGGAATTTGAATTATCTTACTTTCAACATTTATAGAAAACCAACCTTCACAGATACTTTAATTCACAGAGACAGTAACCAACACATTAAAATAAAACTTAGTGCTTTTCATTCGTTCATACATAGGTTGTTCACTATTCCATTATCGGAAACAAATTTTCAAACTGAAGTTAATACAATTAAATTATTAGCCATCAATAACGGTTACAATGAAAGTCTTATCGACAAGCTCATTGCGAAAAAACGAATAAAGTATCTGTTGCATTCAATATACCCCACGCAAACTATTAATGAAGAACAAAAATATTTCCCAATAAATTATGTGCCTAATTTGAGTAGCAAAATTTGTAACAGACTATCGAAAAATAACGTTAAAACAATTTGTACAAATAAAAGAAACTTGAAGTCATTCTTGGTCAATAATAAAGAAAAATCTAACATCGGAGAAAACAGTGGTATTTACAAAATATTTTGCGACGAATGTCCAGCTTTCTATATTGGAAAGACAGGAAGGAATATAAATATTCGTGTTGAAGAACATAAAAAGTCAATTTTACAAAACAAAAATACCACTGGCTTCTCTGAACATTGTATAAAATTCAATCACTTCCTGGATTTCAACAAAACCAAATTGTTACATTCAGGTAACAAAGGAAAGCGCCTTGACCTTCTTGAAATTCTCGAAATAAGTTCCGCCCATAATAGTCAATTACCCCTTGTAAACGAACAAATTGATTTTCAGGTATCACCTTTGCTTTTGTCTCTTTTATGAATTAGGATGCAATACTCTCCTGTAGTCAGCCTTGATAATGAGTTCATAACTCGAAACATGTCGACTTTTCGTTACTGCTAAATACAGTATCTAAATATTTTTTATATTGTGAAACATAAGCCAAGTGTTTTTATTTTATATAAGTTTATACTTTATTCTAAACTTTCAGTATTATCGCGGAGAAGTTTTCTTATTGTAAACACATAATATTGAATTTCAAAAAATTATTTTTACTACATTACATCTTTTTGAATTACAAATAAGAATCATAATCTAAACCTGAGTTTTAATTCATCCATTCATTTTTAGGAGTAGTAAAATATAGTATTAATCAATATATTTCTGAAGAAATATGTCTTAACAGAGGAATTATTGTAAGTTTATAGGAATTTAGTTGTAATACAAATTTCTTATGATAAAATTATAAATTTGTCTCATCAAGAATGTTGGTACTATGTTAAGGTGGTGCTTCACCAAAGAAAAGTAGCCAACTTTTGTGCTGTCAACACGTGTTGGTGACAAAAGTTTCTGTAAATGTAGGTCTTCAGCAAAAAAAATTGTCAACTTTTGTGTTGTCAATACGTCTTGGTGACTTTTCTTTGGTAGAGCACCAATTTTCATTATTGAAAAATCATGCTTTTAAAGACGTGTGTTTGCGCTGATAATCAATGCGATGACGTACTCTGTACTGTAAGTAAAGTAAAACTTTCTTTAAGAAGCTAGACTGCTAGATCTTAAAAATATGCCCTACCCTACAACCTACAACGTTTATGAACATGAAAAATCTGTGGTTTAAACGTCATCCCAAACGTAGAACGTGAAAATGAAATAGAAGTGACTGAAAATAGTGAAAATTACATTGAACTGAAAATTACTATATGATTTTCCACGAAATACCTAGTAGACAGAACTCCATATTTTTATTTTGTTCTTCAAAATGTGAATAACGACAGTTGAATTTTCTTGTTCTGTGAGTTATTTATTTGTAAAACATTGCTTTATAATTGCTCTAGTAGTATCTTCATAGGAAAGATGTCTCGTAAAAATTCTCAAGAATCTGTAAGTTATATGGATGCCGTCAAAGTTAAAATTGTTGAAGAATACAAACCTCCTCCTAGAATAAACATACCAATGACTCACACTCAGAGACTTACTCTAAATAAGCAAATTGAGGATAATTTACCAAAATATGATTTTTCATCGGAAAATGACGTTTTACAGAGAGTCCGAGAATGGAAAAATAATCGTTTGATAACCAAAGAGCAGAGAAAAATGAGATTAGAGACTCTTAAAGATAAAGAAGCTGAAGAATCTAATACTGAAGACGATATTAGTCCAGAAGACACTGATGTTCCCATTACATCTAATGACAATGAAAGATTAATTTCTTCTGTTGGACCTAGTTACACCACATATTCTAATGGAATGTTACTACCTACCAAAGTTGCTAATTATTATCCAAATATTCTTCAACCCATTCCATTAAATTCTGATAACACAAAATTTAATAATAATTCAGGAATTATGAGTCCTTTTAACATATCTGAGTTTGAAGCAGATACTTCAAGCCCTTTTGATAATGTTGCCTTGAAGTCAATGAATGATGTAGAGGAACTTGCGAAAGTATGGAAACTAGAAGATATAGAATCTAGTATTGAGCCTAGAAATTCAACTGGAGTATCTTTTTCTAATTTAAACGTATCCACAATCCAATCATTTCCAAGTTATACTACTAATTTCATTCCTTCTTCATCTTGCAATATTCAAAATTCCATGAATACATTAAATGGTTATTATAATTCTGATATACATTCTGTGAGGTCTTTTCCATCAACTTACCAATGTTCTCCACCCCATAATAATTATTTATCTACATTTAATTCCAGTAAGTTTAATATGAATAATTTGGCAGATGAAGAGAATGGTGGTAAAATTGTAAATTTAACTAAAAAAGTATCTACATTTAGTACAGAGTCTCCTAGTACATTCAAAAAAGAAACTGATGTGAAACTTCCTAGAAAAATCTGTGTTCAGGATCTACCAGATCCATTTGATGAGTTGCCAAAGCATCTTCAGGATTTATCCAGAAGTATTAGTTCCATGGGATTTCCTTTGTCTAGGGTAGCACGAACTTGTAAGGCAATAGGAAATGATAATAAAAAGGTAGGCCTTATGAAAAAATGTATATGATGTAGCAATGTCACCACAACTTTTGTGTGTACATGTTTTACTGACTATATAATTAATTGAATTTTCTTTTGAACCATATTTTCCTTAGTTATAACAATATGTTAGAAATGAGAGTTTTCAAGAAAAGAAAGGATTTTATTAATAGTCAACATTTTGATGCAAATTCTAAATTTAATTTTTTCAATATTGAATTTCATTTCTTTAAATTTCTTTCAAGAACGAAAGTTGTTAATGAATCATGATAGATTGTCTGCAAATTATCATATACCTAGACTATTACCAATTTTTTGAATAATAATAATTTTTTATATTTTGGCCTTAATAAAAGGACAAATGAAATTGAAAATGTTTCTAATTGAATTATTCTTCTGTTCATTTCAAACAATAATAATTTTTGATATTTTATCATTGTTGAAATTTTGAATATGTTTTCAGGTGGTGGATCACTTATTAGCAATGTCAGAACTCCTAGATTTTGGTTTTGCTGAAGACAAAATATCTGAAGCTCTTTTATTGTGTGATAACAATAGAGATAAAGCATTAGATAAGCTGATATCTTAGCAGTACTTATTCATAATAATGTAAATTACATCTTTACAAGATACATAAACTATTTGTGTATATTTTTAATTTATTTGTATAAAATTCAATAATGTAGATAACATTTTTTTAATTAAAAATTGTTGAAAACAGAAATTGCAAGCATAAAACAATTTTTCTATCAAGGCTTTGTAATGTTTTGTATATTTTAATTGATACTTAGATATTAAGCTACCAATTATATATTATGCGGCACCCCAATGTTCAATTTATTATTATTACGAAATTATAAACTTCTTAATATTGTTTTTCTTGTGAGTGTTTTTACAAAATGAGAAAATAGCTTGTGCTGATCAAATGAGAACATAGATTAACTGTTCTAGATAGGAAAAAATAAATAAAAGAAAAAGAATTTAAAATTTATTAATAAATATCAGGAACGGTACTAAAAATTCGCTGCTAACATCAAGAAAATAACTTTTTATTTCGATTTTTTTACAAAAAAGGTAAATTTGTGGTTCTAGTTAATAAGAAATTTGGAACTATTTTGTATAGATGGTACAGGTATAAATGAAATTTTTTTAATGCAATGTATCGCACAGTTCATAGTATAATTTTTTAATTTTAAGTGCATACAAAGGCAGATTGTAGAGATATGAGTTAGAACATTACATAATATAATTCCTCTTGCCGAAGATTTTTCAAATATGCTGAAATTTAACACAATTAATTACATTCAGAGGAGAGCTGACTACAGTACATAATCGGTTATGGTCTGGTGTTACTTGAAATGTATGTATTGTTCCCGTCAGACATCATGTTGACGAATAGAACAAGTTTGAAAATAAAGGTGCGATTCCGCGTCACAAAAAGTCAGTACATGCCGCGCGGCATTTGCAGTAGTATGTTGGACTTGTACAGAGTGATACTGCAAAGTAATGCGTTCTGCGTAATCGCACCTTAACGCATATATGAAAATAAAACATTGGATTATAATGGGGATAAAAACATCCTGTAAAAAAAAGAGGGAGCTCTATGAGAATTTGAGACTGGGTTTGGTATCTGAGATGTTTTATGAAAAGTATTGTAGTATTCTAAAAAAAAATAGTAAAAGAAGCGAAGTGTTTGTCGAACAGAAATTTTATAAACGAATCAAAAAATAAATCCAAAGCTACATGGTCAGTTATAAAACAAGTAACAAAAAACAATACAGGGTCTATGGGCAGCATTCTTACAAACATCAAAGACGGTGACTCCTCGATTTCCTCTCAGGATATTCTGAATAAAGTAAATCAATATCTTATTACTGCCTGTCCAAATGTGACTGATAACAGGGTTGACTACAGTAAGGTTCAACGTAATGGAAGGGACTTTCATTTCACTCTAACGACACCAAATGAAGTGGAAAGAACAATTCTATCTTTAAAGAACCTGATGTCCGTGGGTGAGGATGAGATACCTGTATCTGTTTTGAAAAATACGGCTCATTTAATATCAAAGCCCTTGGTACATATCATAAATTTGGCCTTTTGTACTGGTGCTTATCCAGAGAAGCTTAAAACTGCCTATATAAAACCAATATATAGAAAAGGGGATAAAAAAGATTTTAAAAATTATAGACCAGTCTCACTCTTATCTAATGTGAATAAGGTGGTGGAGAAAATTATGAACAATAGATTGACAAAATTTTTTGAAGAGTGTTCTGTTCTGTCAAATGATCAGAATGGGTTTCGAAAGGGGAAGAGCACTACAAGGGCAATATATCAGGCAATGGCTACTATACTGGAGTCATTAAACAATCAAAAGCATACATCAGCACTCTGTATTGATTTATCTAAAGCTTTCGACTCAGTAGACCATCAAATCCTTAGTAACAAGCTTGAAACATACGGAATTAGAGGGATTAGTCTGAGTCTTATGCAATCCTATCTTGCTGCTCGTATTCAGTGTGCCGTTGAGCTTGATGGCAGAGGGTCATTAATCAGATCCGAACCAGAGAAGATCATTAGAGGTGTGCCACAGGGCTCTATACTGGGGCCACTATACTCTATATTATATATGTAAATGAGCTTCCTAAAATAATATCTCAGGACATGGTTCTTTATGCTGATGACACTTCTGTCATCTTTAGTGAGATGGAGTGGAGTGTGAGGTTATTGTAGGGGAGACGTTGAGCATTCTGGAAGAATGGTTCAAGCAAAGCAATCTGATGCTTAATGTGGAAAAGACTCAGATCATATCTTTCGGTCAATAGGGCGAAGAGTTTGGTCTAACATATAAGTCTAAAATTCTCAGGGCACAGCAACACGTTTCATTCTTGGGTGTCAAGGTTGACAGCAGGCTCGACTGGAGAGTGCACATTGCTGATCTCTCAAAAAGTCTTTCTAAGTACATTTTCGCCCTGAGAGTATTGTCAATGAGCGTGGACCATAAAACTGCAATGATTGCATATCATGCATATATGCAGGCGAGAATTTCTTACGGCATTATTTTCTGGGGGGGGGGGGGTCGGTGGAGGCTGATAGAATTTTTATTCTGCAGAAGAGATGCATAAGGTCAATTTTTGGTCTGAAACCAAGAGAGAGCTGTAAACCAATCTTTTTAAAATATAAGATTCTGACTGGTTTCTGTCTACATTTTGGAATGTGTTTTGTTTGTAAAGAAAAATTCAGATTTATTCGAAGATAATTTATTGGATCATCAATATAATACAAGACATAAACAAAACTTACATCAAAATAAAACTAAATATACCTACATACAAAAAAATGTAGATTTCTTAACTAAAAAAATTTGGAATAAACTTCCAATCAATCTACGTAATCTTTCAGAGAAACTCAAAAACTTTTTACTTGAAAGTGCATTTTACACCCTTCAAGAGTTCCTAGATAGTGATTTTTCCTCGATAAAACTGTGATAATATGTACCTGCTGTTATTTGTGATCTGGGTTAGGTTGATGATATGATAATATGTATGTTTGTTTGACAATGTTTTTTTTTTCCTTTTTCACAATATGATTTTGATATTTACTTGTTAGAATATTAATTGTATATATTTATATGTTTTTATATTTTTAACATTGACATGTCCTACACATTTATTTGTATAACTGGACAAATAAAGATTATCTATCTATCAATGAGCCACTTAGACAACGAGAAAAAGTAAAAATTGATAGGTTATGATATTTATATATGTGTGGTGCGTTTATTTGTATCTAGTCCTCGAAGTTGTCAGGTATGAGTTGAGGATCTGGACGGTTACCACATTCGGTAAATGCATAATACTGAAGAGGCCAAATAAGGCAGAAATAGCTGTCTACTATTTCTATCGTTTGTGGAGGCCATTGTGCATTACATGTTTTGAGGCTGTCTGCTAATATTAGATAGTAAGGGAAACCACCAAAACCCTTAGTCAGGTAATATACAAAATAGCTTCTTAATTATTTGATTTGAGAATTTGTTTTTAAAGACACAATACTCATAATTTCAACTAGGTTTAATATTTCACCTAGTCTAGAAAAAATTAATGTTGTGGATGTGATTTATGGTTCGTTGGATGTTCTGAGGATGTGGATGGTGCTGAAAAAATTAAATCTGTATTTGAAGTTGATTTATTCGAGGTAGAGTTAATTAGTTTTGGGGATGTTAGTGCTTTTGTTTGTTGTGTTATGATTCATGATGTTTCTTCTGTATGTATTGTAATTAAATGTTTTACATCAGTTGAATCATTCATCACTTTAGTTAAATTTCTTCAAATATGTAACATTTTGGATCTATTTCTATTACTAAAGTTTTTTGTGATCACAGCTGAAATTACTTATATGTTTAATTAGTGCTGTAATTTGCGTTTATGTGCTTTTAGTCTTAACTCTAAATTCTGTAAGTGTGTCCTATATATGATTTATCACAATATTTGCAAGGTATACTATAAACTACAAGATATTTTCACATATTTAGATATACAACTATCTTGGAAGGGTATTTGATGAATGTCAACATTATCAACCTACTGTTTTGGATTGTGTAATATTTGATGGTGATGTATTTTTTGATGAACATATTGATGATCCTGAACATTTATCACAGGTAGTTAGTTCATAATTTGTGTTTTCTCTTAGAACTTCTTGTTCTAAAATCTCTTGTCGTGTCATCTCAGCATTAATAGCCCATTCCATCATATAAACTTTTAATTTCATTAAAACATTTGAAGGAGACCGTAATGAAAGAATTATTTCATCGCAAATTAGTTGAATAAATAATAATTTTCTTTTTACCTTATCTAAATCCGCCACATACCTAGATATAAAATTATACAAATTATCGGCTTCCCCATTCTCGAATTTTTCTTGTAACAATTCGACTTGGCTTTTAATAAAAGATAAAAGCATCTTCGTATATTCTAAATGGCGGACACAGTTTGGAAACTGCTGATTGAAAAATTCCACGATTTGCCAAGTAAGACCATTTGATGTTGGACCGAATTGATGAAATATTTCTTTGAGAATTATAATAATTTTTTCACGTAATGACTTTTGGTCGATAACAGTCATCAATAATTTTGAAACCATAATAGAATTGTCCAAAGTGATTAAACCTCCAAAATCAAAATTCATAGAAGAAGTAGTTGAAATGTTTGACATGGATTTGTGCGACAAGTTACTGAAATAGCTGTATACTTCTGTTCGAGATAAAGTAGTAATTTCAGATAAATCCACTGGAATACCATTGAATGACACCATCCCTCCTTTCACGGAAAATTTTATTCCCATTTCATTGAATTTTTTATTGGATCTGGCCAAAAATGCGAACACTTCATCTGTGTTTTTTATTTTGAGTGTAGCGGAAATCACATCAGCTCTTCCTCGAATTGCATCTCCAGCATTCATTCGTATAGTATCTAGTTCCAGTTTTCTAAACATTTTTCTGGAATTAAAAGAATGATCATCATTTTATATATACATCGAATCTATTCGAAATCTAGTTTCGCGTCAGAATTGTAACATTTGTATTAGAGGCCATTCATAAATTAAGTCACACGAATTTAATGATTTTTGCCACTTTGCAATTTTAAATTTAGAAATTATTAAATTAAAATAGTACTTTCAAAAAGTGTATTCATCGAGTTATTTCTATTTAAACTTTTTTTCATAAAATAGACAAAAAATCAAAGATTTTTGAAAATCTACAACATATTTTTAGCGGAGGAGAACGAAATATTAAAATAATATGAATCTCGTAGGTACTTTCTTTTACGCCCACAGGTTCTAGTTGTTTTTATGGTTGAATATAATTTTCAAGTATTCAATTCAAAGAAAAGAGACCCTGATTATTCTTCATTTACTTTTGAAATTTAATGAGGAGCATGCTAGTAAAAAAAATCCTGCTAAACCCCTGTACTATTCTTTAACGAAAGCTTAAAAAAAAAACCTTGTAATCTTTTTTGTACTGAAGATATATTGTTGAATTATAAGTTCTGTACCTACAATGATAATTGTTATAATTTTAATAAATTGTAATATGTAACAGACTGGAAAACTTCAGTTGTTAGCCATTTGGAGGTATCTAAAACAGTGTTTTGAATAAATAGATAATATTAGTAGGAGTTGGGTAGTATTTTGAAGTTTCTCGTTAGAGTTTAAATTTGGAGTTTTGATACTTTAGATGCATACATATGTCACGAAGCTTATTACTTGCCCCCTCCACCTTGTCTCACTTTTGAACCCTCTACCTCCCCCTTAACGTGTGAGGTAACTTATAGATGGCACCTTATAAACGAAATATTACTGAACTGAAACCTTCAGAAGTTACCTGTGTTTGTTACTCCTAAGCATGTTTTTATAGTCATTCAATACGTTAGTCTGCGCTTCGTCTATTAGAGCTCCTGCTGTTTTAAAGCTATACACTGCATGACTGAAGAATAGAATTGACGTACTGAGCTGGAGAACAGTAAAGGCGGATGGCGCTTCGTCATCTATCCACCATCGCATAATGACCTCTACAGCCGAATTTCCTACCGCTAGTCCACCTATTCCGATGTTCGCCACTCCTAGTGTATTCACAGCAATTCTGGCAGACTACAAATATATGCTTAGTAAGTAAGTAAGTAAGTAAGTAAAGTTTATTGATTTCAAAAATTATCCATATATCAAAAGAAAAAAATATATTTCACAGATATATAAGATAAAACTGAAACATGTCAAAAGAACAGTAAATTCAATTATGACCACAAAAGACCCTAAATTCCTCCATGTTATAGGGTTCGCACCGAAAAATAAAACCCTTCTCTTGAAAAGCTCGTAACTCCCTATCACCTGTAGACTCCTGGGCACGCAATTGAACATCCTAATCGCCATATACTGTGTACCCTTTTCCCGGAGAGCTGTTGAATGTGGCGGGAAAAAATAGGGATAAATTTGCCGCGTGTTATTCTTATTTCTGCAACTCTCAAAATAGTGCCTCTGTTTGCGAAGAAACAATAAAAGCCTATATATATATATATATATATATATATATATATATATATATATATATATATATATATATATATATATATATATATATAATACATATACCGTCAAGATGTTATTCTTCGCAAACAAGCCACGACAAGATTCTCTGTATCCCATACGAAGTATAGTTCTTAAAGCCCATTTTTGAGCAACAAATATGCATCCAATATCAGAAGAACCTCCCCAAATTATGATGCCGTATGAAAGAATGGAGTGAAAATTGGCGTAGTAGAGCATCTTCAAAATATTAACGTCAACCTGATCCCTCAGCATGTATAATGTATAGGATACAGTGTTAAGTTTTCTCCTAAGCTGATTAACATGTGGTCCCCATTTAAGTTGTTTGTCAATGATAATTCTGAGGAACCTGACGGAATCCTGAACAGTAATGCTGCAGTTGTCATTACTAATTATATTTGGATGAGTCAGTCTAGACCTATCAGAACAAAAAAAAACAGACATTCAGTCTTCTCCATATTGACCACAAGTCCATTATTGCCACACCAACTATTGACGCCATCCAGAACATCCTCAGAGGCAAGCAAAGCTGACGGAACGTCCACAGATCTCACCAGAAAATTTGTGTCATCCGCATACATTACCGGACAGCAGCGATCCCCCGAACAAGCCTCAGCAAGCGAATTGATGTATACTATAAACAACAGCGGACCCAGGATGCTACCCTGAGGAACCCCCATAGTGATATCTCTCATTAGAAAAGTGCGGCATGCCCCCAATCTTAATGACTTTTGCTTAGATAACTCTTGATGAGTTTTAACTGATTTTCACGGATCCCGCACATCTCCAACTTTACTAGCAACCGGTCATGTTCAACGCAGTCGAATGCCTTGGACAGGTCGAAAAAAAGGCCCACAGGAATCTCGCCCTTTTCCAGGGCCATAACTGTGGCATGAGTTAGTTCGAATATTGCAGTATCTACATTTCTGTCCTTCACGAAACCATGCTGACAGGACATTATGACCCCAAATTTCTTGAAAAAGCTCAACAGCCTAATAGATAGTAACCTTTCAAAGATTTTTGAAAAGGAAGACAAAACACTTATTGGCCTATAATTACTCAGATCTTATGTTAACATAAGATCTGATGATAAAAAGTTTTCAAATTTTTGAAGGCTGCTACTTTATATAAACCTATTTCACACATTGGACGCTCGTTACGCTTCTACCAGAGCTTCTTCATCTGAACAAGTATCTAATAATAATAATAATAAATTTCTTTATTGCTGGAAAAATTTCAGAAGGCTATGTTGCAACTTTGAAAATTATAAAATTGTGTCTATAGAGGGTGAAAGGTAATAACACCTTAAACATAACAAATATAAATTTAGAAGGAAAAACATTGATGTTTGGCAAATTGATCACAGTTTTTCTAAATTTTGTTATAGTCTGTGTCGACGTGATATCAACAGGAAAGGACAGATATGCAAATAGGTAGATCCATATCAATTTACTTGAACTAAGAATAAAATAACTACTGTTTGAATAGAAACACCATTTGCCACTTGATGTGATACTGATTCTTTTACTACACACTACAATTTAAATGAAGTAAAAAGAATACACCTACCGTTCCAATAGAAACACCATTTGCTGCTAGTTGTGATACTGCCACGTTTGCTCCTGCTCCTGCAAACCCTACAGCACCCGCTGCTATATTGATATAAGCTCCTCTTGCTTCTGGTTCAGCCACATTCAAACTCTGAAATTTAGTAACAATGAAAGATTGCCCTATTTATTCAAATGTCTTGCACATTATACATTCATTGCCTATAAAGTAACGTAGTAACTTTTATCTGAAACATATGAAAATTTAATAAGGGAAAGGAATATGTAAGTATCTGAAAAAATAGAATGTTAGTGACAAGTTAAAGAATAAAACTAAAATACAATATGACTAAAATTTAAATTCAATTTACTAGATAAATTGAAATGGAAATTGCACGTATCAGAAAAATGAATAAAAAATAAGTTGAAACAATATAATGAAATTGAATAGACAAGACATTTCTGTCAGTTGGGTATCTCCAACTATCTCAATTTTTCAGTATTCACTTGAGATTGGTTAGAGATACGTTGTGTATATTCAGTTTTATTATTTTACTTATTATTTATTTACTGATTAGCAAATTTATAAATTTTTCAGATGTGTGCAATTTCCATTTCAATTTATTTATCTACTTATTTGTAATTATTTTCATATTATTTATTTTAAATTTTCATATGTTTCAGATACAACTTTACACCCATATTTCATAGAGAATCCCAAATCCGGAAATTTAGAAACGATTACCCTTTTGTGAAGATAATTAAATTGAAAAATTACATGGATTATTATAAAATTAATAACTTGAAAAATTTAATCAATTTCATGAAATTATGTAAGCAGTACTGGATCAGATATTGAACATTGAAAAGGAAGTTGAACTTGGGGACTGTTTCCCAAAAGGTTCTATTCTACTTCCAAGTACAATATAGTTGAACTCACCTCCCTATGGATTTTTCGATCTATTAAAGTATGAATACTGCGACCTAAGGAATATATCCCTGCTCCAACTCCTAAGGCAGCAGCACCAACTAAAGCAATGGGAGCTACAGTGATTGCAGGAATAGCAGCTGCAACAAAAACGCCAGAGGAACCCAGCCCTAGTACAGTACTTGTGATGTCTGTAGCTAAAAGAACTTTCTTTCCTGCTTTGCAAGCTGGAGATTCTACTTTTTCGAGTTTAACTAATCCAAATTCATCTCCAGTATAACGACCATCTTGCGGAACCACCATGAGACATTTGCAGAATTTATTGTCTTCTAGATACTCTTTCCAACTTGTATACACTCGTCTAGTATGATCTATGATATTCCTACAGGGGCTGTCAGATTCTCTACATTTTCTGAGGATAAATACTGGTACAGGATTGTAGACATCACTACCACCCTCATCAAGTGGCACCAAGCAGTTGTAAACCACAGCAATTACTACCTGATTCTTATATTGTGAGAATTCATCTGTAATTTCAAATATTAATTTAGGTGGATATATTTCACCTTATACACTTATTCCTATAGTTGAAACCTAGATTTACATAATATGTAGGTTTCAGGCAAAGTGATGATCAATATGACTAATTTTGATAGATATCGATCATCATTAATTATTATCAATAACATTATACATTGAATCTACCTGTGAGATTCTGAATCCACAGAAACAGTTATATATATATATATATATATATATATATATATATATATATATATATATATATATATATATCTTACAAAGAAAGAGGGAAATGAAACATTAGTGATTTTAGTCATTTGAGAAAATCACCAAATTTTAAAGTTTAGAGATAGTGGCTCCGTAGTTCAGTGCGTTGGGCCACTGAACAGAAGGTCGATGGATCGAATCCCGGCCGAACCAACGAATTTATGTGGAGCCACCTCTCGGAAGGCAATGGCAAACCACCGAGAAGTATTCTGCCTAGTAAAGCCTCTCTGTAAAGACGTTCGGAACCGTCGTAAAACTGTAGGTCCCTTCTATTCGTGTATCGCTGTATCACGCACAGCACGAATAGTTGTAGAGAGGTCGCCTACACCCGAAACCGGGTACGGCACCACAAGAAGAAGAAGAGATTGAATACTCACTGTTAACTTCCAAAATTGTTTCGTACATTTTATCTCTCTCCTCTTTCTGTTTATCGGCATACCCTGATTCTTCAATTGGCATTCCAAATAAGGCAAAAGCAATTTTTTCTTTAAGGTGTTCCAATTCATTTGCTTCAAAAAGATCATAGTCCCTGTCACCCAAACCATCAAACATTCTTTGTTGAAAGTCGTTGTAGCTAAATATAAATATTTATTATATATATATATATATATATATATATATATATATATATATATATATATATATATATATATATATATATATATATATATATATATAATATATATATTATATATAAATATATATATATATATATATTATATATATATATATATATATATATATATATATATATATATATTATATATATATATATATATATATATATATATATATAATATGTATAATATATATATATATATATATATATATATATATATATATATATATATATATATATATATATTATATATATATATATATATAATATATATATATATATATATATATATATATATATATATATATATTATATATATATATATATATATTTATATATATATATAAATATATATATATATATTATATATATATATATATATATATATATATATATATATATATATATACACATAGATATATCGGCGACTCAGGGTTATTGTTAAATTAACGCCAACCCTATCTCGAGGTATCCGTTTTCAGCTCAGTTAGCAGTTAGAAGATGAAACAAACATGCTGGCGCTTGTGTTGACATTAGCCACCTGTTACATAAGTGTTAACTACAGAATATACAGAGCCACAAAATTTTATTCAAAATTAACGACTTTTTATTGATTAAAAAACCTTGCCTGGAAAGCACAAAAGGAATGAAGGTAGGAGAAGTGAAAATTTTCATATTATAGTCTGAAGTGTTTTATACACAGGAAAAAATAATTTATCAGAAAAAAATTAAAATAATGGAGATGCGATTTTTAAAGCAAAAAATGTCACTTTTAGGGGTCAATCGGGACAATGGTAAGGACATAGAAAAAAGTACCTGGGACACGTGTGTAACAAAATTATAGTGCTCAAACGTTGCAGATGGCTCTACAACAAATCAAAAGAGGTCAAATCGGCATACGGGAGGCCGAGCAAAGATTTTGAAAAATGATCTTATGTTAAACGTTCATTTGTTAAATAATCCCCTTTTCATGTTGTTTTTGTTGTATTTATCCCTATTTTGTGCAATGTTTTTTTCAAATATTTTTCTGTCCCGATTCGCCCCATTACTGGGGTGTATCGATCATTTCTGATGAAATAAATGGGTGTCCCGATTGACCCCTTTCGCGGGGCGAATCGGGACACCTACAAAATAAATTCTTTTTAATCACCTGACAAACTGACAGGTCAGGATGATACGGCGTTTTGAAGCTCTAGCAGAGACCTAAAAAAGTTATTTACAAAAATATGTAAAAACTGTCCCGATTCGCCCCGTTTGACAGTATATATATATATATATATATATATATATATATATATATATATATATATATATATATATATATATATATATATATATATATATATATATATATATGTATATATATATATATATATATATATATATATATATATATATATATATATATATATATATATAATATATATATATATATATATATATATATATTATATATATATATATATATATATATATATATATATATATAATATATATATATATATATATATATATATATATATATATATATATATATATATATATATATATATATATATATATATATATATATATATATATATATATATATATATATATATATATATATATATATATATATATATATATATATATATATATATATATATATATATATATATATATATATATATATATATATATATTTATATATATATATATATATATATATATATATATATATATATATATATTTATATATATATATATATATATATATATATATATATATATATATATATATATATATATATTAATATTTATATATATATATTAATATATATATATGTATATATATATATATATATATATATATATATATATATATATATATATATATATATATATATATATATATATATACAGAAAAATATTCCTAATAAGACAAATCAATCGTCTTCTTAAATGTACATCCAGAAAGTTAAATCTGAGTATCACACTTAATTCTAGAACAAAGTAGACTATATTAAATTTTATTGGGTTTCTGCAAAAAAAATTTTTATTTAATTTAATAATTGTTGAAAAAAGTTTTTTAGTAATTTTTAGTTAATATTCTTTAATATCTAGGAAGCCAATAGTCTATATAAATTATTGCTTAAATGATGTAGTGACAAGTTTAATAATTCATTGATTAAAAAGTCAACATACTCACGAGTTTGAACCAACTTCATTATTTTCCCCGGATATATCCATGTTCTCTTGTGTATTAGTACAGAAGCATTCAGTCAAAATTTCTAAACTTAATCTGAAATCATCTAAACCTCCTGATGACCTCATTATAGAACATATTTCAAAATTCATATCGACCGAAGTGATGAATATAGCAGCTGATTCTTGCTGCCTGATCATTTCTACACAGGGTTGAAGTTGAAAGACCCTGCTTAATGTATCACATAAAACTTCGTGAAATGTGCCATCTCCTATATCCCAACCAAGTATAGTAAAATATTCATCTAATATTTTTTCAATATTTTCATTTGATAAATACGAGCAAAAGTTTCTTGAGATCTCTGATCCTTGATTATGAAAGTAAAGTATCAAAATTTTTTGCTGAAAATCAAAGAAATTTTTTTATTATATATATATATATATATATATATATATATATATATATATATATATATATATATATATATATATATATATATATATATATGTATATATATGTGTTTGTGCAGTCTAGAATCTCTTACGGGATAATATTCTGGGGAAGCACATCTCACGCAAATAGAGTCTTATTTTTGTAGAAGAGATGTGTGAGGAATGTTTATGGTATGTGTTCTAGGGAGTAGTTGGCAGGCCTGTGTTTGTTAGAGAAAAAAGGTTTTGACGTTGTGAGCTTGTACATACTGGAATCGTGTTTATTTATCAGAAAGAACTCAGACTTGCTTTCGATGGTGTATCGAATCATAAACTATAATACCAGAAAATAGATATGATCTCCAGGCACCATTAAACAAATTCAAATATTTACCAAAATAATGTGGAATTTTCTATCAGGAAAATTTGGAATAAATTACCAAAACCTGACACGAAAATCTGCCCCTTGTCCAATTTAAAAGATATCTTAAATCCTCTCCTGACCTCCAGATACGTATTACACATTGAATGAATATCTTGAAGATGTGAATAACTTAGTGTGTGATATTTATGTCTACTGTTTGTGTGTTTTTATATTTCTTTGTATGTTTTTTTTTTTATATATTTCATATATTTGTTTTTTTGTTTTTACTTTATTATAAAATATTTACTTGTTCTATATCCATCTATAGATATTATATATAAAAAAAAAATATCTATATATATATCTATATATATATATATATATATATATATATATATATATATATATATATATATACATATACATACATACCTACATACATATATATTTATGACTCACCCTGTTTCTATTCAAAAATAGACTATATAAAGCGTCATGTAAGGCACATATGTTTAAACTGACAGAAGTACTATAACCACTGTTGAAGAATTTATCCACAAAACTGAATGCTGCCACTTCATCTTGTGCTGCAAAAAATAATGAAATCGAATATATACATGACCCTGCATTAAAAGTAAGTAAGTATATATTTCAACAGGATTAAGAAGCACAAGACCGATCATTTTAATAGCAACATTACATTGTGTCATTATGAACATTTTACAAATGAGAATAATTACGAAAAAACACTTTCTATGCCATTTAAATGATTACAATATATTCTGCTGTAAATGTTCTTGGCTTCAAGTTATTTATACATAAATGAAGATAAACAAATAAAGAATCAAAGGTTAAATACAAAATATAAAACTATAGGTTCATAAGGGCTTTTCTATATTAAGTAGTTATTGCAGCTTTATTGCCTATGTGCTCTTGTAATAGAGGATATAAATCCAACTTAGAAAAAGTATGCTCAAATTACAAGTTTGGAGAACTTCTCTAGAGACAACTTGCAATCTTAGTGCAAATTATCAATTAAAATTTCAGAAGAATTATACAATATTTTCAAAACATATGATCGATTTTTAGTTCATGTATCAAATATAATATTCGTAAGATTGTCTGAAAGTTAGGCAACTATTAAATTTATGCAGGTATTGTTAGATTCACAAAATGAAATTGAAACTGTTAAGTATTGTAATCATGCCCTTTCTTTCATAAATAAGGCTTACTGTTATTCTATCAAAGAATACCCAATTAGATTTAATATGTTTTGTATTATTATTTCTTTTAAAAATGGGACATAATCAATGAATCTTCAAGGGATGAACAATTTGAATATCCTATATGACATAATTGAACATAACTACTCTTGATAATGATAAATATATCACTAAGTGACTATCGATCATTTATGAAATAACACAAATCATTCCATGAGGATGTTCACAAATACATCTGTTTGCCAAGGAACACCATAGTGTTTTTATCATATGAGTATTTATTTTGCCTACATTTAACCAAACGAAAAAAATGATTTCAGCTGTCGAAATTATATTACTTTATACTTAATAAGTTTAACACCTTGCACAATGAAATATCATTTGATACCTTGTATAACACCACCCGGTCCTAAACTTGATGATATGGATGAAAGCATATTGTTACACTGTTGATGGATGGATTTCAGTTGACAGATTATCTGAAAATAAAATAATGCATTAGCCCAGAAAATACGAAATATAATCTTACCTGTTAAATAAAAATAAATGATAAGATCAATTTTCCACTACAATGATGTATCCCTACTTCATTTAGAATATTCCCATTGCACTAGTTACTATACTAGTACTAGTAGATCCTTTTCGTAATGTTATCATAACAACACGAATCCTCATAGGTAGCATAAGAAAGTTTTCTTGTTGGGGAAATACTGAAACCTGTACTTCCCCTTATTCGTAGTAGAAATGTCCCTCTCCTGACAAAACTGAAAATAAAAAGTTTTAGATGAGGTTATACAATATCAAAAAACACTAATCGTTTTGATATTTAATGGAAATGGTTACGAAATACCCACGATACACATACACTATCGTGGAAATACCTAAATAATATCTTCTCATTTGTAGACAGTATATGGAATGACTAATATTGGGAGCTTTCCAACAAGGCAGCACCATGCCACTCTGTGTCGCACTACCGATTACCGAATACGGTGAACGGGTGCTTGTTGGAAAGCCTTTTTGATTTTTATGTAAAACGCCAGAGAGCGCAGACATCGTTATTTCAAAAGGCAATGGACAAGTGATTTCTCTTTCGGTTTATTACGAATTACGTACACCGTCATTAGCCAATTTTGTATCACGTTAACTAATGAAAACTGTAAGTGACATATTAATATGATATAATGCAATGATAATCATCTAATAAATTAATAATTAAAACTATTGCCAACGTTAATGCAATAAATCGATTATAAATGTTGGTAGTACTGAAACACTACACGCTCCAACTCAACTTTTTTTTGTGTTCGTCCGTGTGTCACTTTGTCGTAGTTGGAACAAGAAGCGATGAATACTGTGTCACACAGTGTCGCTCTGTGTCGTAGTTGGAAAGCTCCCAGCTCCCATTGGTAACGTCTCTGACTCACTTAACTTCGATCATAGAAAAGAACATTATTTATTTAGTGACACATTCGATCCTTTTCTGTGGTGTCTATGAAGAGAATCGGTGATTGTTGAAAGGGTACTAAGTATGGAGTATGGAGGGTAGAAGTAAGGAGGACCATCTCATATTCGAAAACAGTCGCAAAAGTGTCCAGTTGTAAACTGCAAATTGCAGTTCCAAAACCCTCCAGAGTGGCGCCAGAATAGCAAGAGAGCATGAAATAGGAAGGGATTCCATGCCGCGCTGTTGCCAACTTTTGTAATTGGGATTTTGAAGTTTGAAAGCTAGGTTATGTAGTTTATTTTTGAATGGGTGCTTTTATTATCTTATTTATTAGTTTATTGAATTAGTTTATTTTTGAGTCACTGTATTTTCTTTCCATGGAACTCAGTTCGTCTTCCAAAATTTTTTCAAGATACCTACTAGTCCAAAAATGCCGCTCTTCTGTTTAAAATGTGTAAAACTGTAATCGACTCATCGTGATATTCAAATCGCCATAAAAGATGCGCATAACATTGAACCTAAATCTACAGAGTACGATGAATCTGTTGGTAAGAATTTGTTAATGAGGTAAATAAAAGTAAAAACGACTTCAATATGACAACAGCGCGTCATTTGAAATGTACCCACTTGCTATTGTGGCGCCACCAATTTGACGATTTTTGACGGACACTTTTTCATACACAGAGATGGTCCTCCTTACTTCTACCCTCCATAGTATGGAGTACCTCATTAACAAATTCTTACCAACAGATTCATCGTACTCTGTAGATTTAGGTTCAATGTTATGCGCATCTTTTATGGCGATTTGAATATCACGATGAGTCGATTACAGTTTTACACATTTTAAACAGAAGAGCGGCATTTTTGGACTAGTAGGTATCTTGAAAAAATTTTGGAAGACGAACTGCGTTCTATGGAAAGAAAATACAGTGACTCAAAAATAAACTAATTCAATAAACTAATAAATAAGACAATAAAAGCACCCATTCAAAAAAACTACATAACCTAGCTTTCAAACTTCAAAATCCCAATTACAAAAGTTGGCAACAGCGCGGCATGGAATACCTTCCTATTTCATGCTCTCTTGCTATTCTGGCGCCACTCTGGAGGGTTTTGGAACTGCAATTTGCAGTTTACAACTGGACACTTTTGCGACTGTTTTCCAATATGAGATGGTCCTCCTTACTTCTACCCTCCATAGTACTAAGTCTCACGGTTTGTAGAATAATACGGTTACCTCACTTTGCCGGCAACATCGCGGGTAATACGTCACAGGCTACGTCACCAGTATGCTAGAGGCTGACCGTTACGCGTTATATTACGAGTTTCCGTAGTTTTCTTTTGTTGTACCGACTGTTGATTATTGAAGTTTTCGGAGTTTTCGTGTTGTTTTTATTTATAATTTTTATTAGTGTATCTATAGACTATTTTGAATTTAATTCAACTAAGTACTATATTTCTTTCATCGCGGAGAGTCAGGTAATAATGAAAAAATTTTTACTCTATAATTTGAAATGCTTTTTTGATATTCTATTGTAGAAATGACTGGAACAATTTGTAGTGTGGCTACTAAAAGTAACAGTGAAAGGGCGAAAAAGGAAGGGGAATTAATAAGATTTTTTACTTTCCCCCAAAAAAAAGTTTTTAAAACAATGGGTTCGTCTTTGTCGAAGAAATGGCCCCTTTGATCCAAAAAATAAACGTGTCTGCAGTAAACATTTTGCGCTGGATCAATATGAAGACATGATTGAAGCTCAGATAACAAATAAATTGCCAAAAAGACTCAAAGAAACAGGTAAGTTGTCAATGAAATCTTGGCCGAAAAAAATGAGTGTTTTATTGTATATATTTTAGGTATTCCATCACTTAATCTTCCATTGGCTCCTGAACAGAATATTAGTGAAATGAGTAAGATAATGAAGTTGAAAGAGGAAAAACGAACCTTCATTCTTATGCAATGCCATCATGGCTACAAAGCCTTTCGTTTGGTGGCTTAACTGAGCCCTCATCTTCTTGGCAAAGTGATGTTGAACGTTTGGATGAGTGGTTCGTTGAAGTAAATAAAGATCAATTCAAAATTAAAACAAAAATTGTAAAACGTACAACTAATTTTATATGTAAAAAGGAACCACTTATTGCCAAAAAATTAATTTATTCATTTGTTCGACAGAGAGTATTTATCAGGATAAAATACCTTAATTCAAAGAAATCTGAAGAACTTTCATTGAATAAAAGAAAACGTGACACCGATGAAGCTAGAAGATTTTATAAAAAAATGAGAAAAACTGTAACATAATCTATTATTCTATTATCATTGTTCTATATAAATAATATACATATACAATTCAATTATAACTTAGGTGTGTTAATTAATTTTAAACCATTTTTTCTTTGTTGTGTTTGTATTTTGATATAAATATATTTTGTCGTAATACTTCGTCTTATTCAAGACCCAAAATAACTATAATATAGGTACAAATAAACATTCATCGTGTAATTCATATGATACCGCCTTCGTTTAAGTTTTAATTTTTTTTTAATGGAAAATATACTTTTAGTTATCATTCATTGTCCTTTGTCTCGATTTTAATAAACTTGCCCTGTAATTATTAAAAACATTATTTTCATTACACTTGAGATGCTGGGAATTTGCCAACAGCATACTTGTGACGTCACGACTGGCCGTGTCATGATTGGTTAAAAGTTACGAGGCAACCGTATTATTCTACAAACCGTGACTAAGTCTAGAGTACTTCTACCCTCCATAGTCTAGAGTACTCAAAGTATAGGTATGCTCGTCAGCCATTTTGGGTCCAGGTGTCACTTTCGGCCGTATGTTTACGTACATTCGAGCTGCACTTTAATTGCATGGTAATGGCATTTTATTAAACATTTAAGTGTCGCAAACGGTAAAAAAGTCCTCGGAAAGGCTTTGTTCAATTCGAGTCAGTGTTCGCTTTGGTTTTCGCATCAGTATTGTCAAGTATCGTGCAACGCTTGTCAGCATAGTATTCCACTAGAACTGTCATTGAAATCTGATTATCAAAAAAAGAAAACATTTGAAATTGGTTTTATAATATATTTTTAATTATTGCTTGAATGCTTATTCTGTAAGCAGTCTGTATCTTTTGAATTACAGCATCGATCAATTTTGGCTGAAATTATGTCGAGCAGAAATGTCAATAATTATTCGACTGAAAATCTGGGGGATGAAAATAAATCGAAGGTATTTGTTGTTGTAATATATAAATGTCAGAATCTTTGAATATAAGAAGTACAACATGTCGAACGTTGCGTTTTTGTTTTATAATTTTTTTGTTTTAAAATAATTTTTTTGTTTTAAAATAAAAAACGATAATCATTGAAAAAATTGTTACAACCTGGCCTTGTTGATATAAGAAACATTAAAAATTATGCAAATGAAGGTGAATAATAATTATTGTACGATGATTGCGATAAACATATTGACATTTACTCCAAAACATTTTTCATACCTTTTTATTTATGAGAAATGAATGTCGCATTATTGTGAATATTATTACTTATGATTATTTCAAAATATTTTTGGATGAATAAATTATTCGAATGATTATATTACATAGGAACTGCAAAAATGAACCTCAGTAAGAAAATAGAAATATGACATTTAATGCTGATTTACATATATTAATCATGAATCCTAGTTATTTAGGATTGAATTTATTTTATCACAGCCTACATTAAACACACAGCAGATAATGTTGGGAGTACTAACTAGAGGTTATTTTATGTGAGGTTCGGCGGGTTTGAACCTTGTTATTGATACCTTGACATCGAATAAACGTACATATTATAAAATTGAATCAATTTACCTCACATAAACGAGATGACAAGGTTGGCTTCCAGTTTTCTCGTCTCATGTTTTGAACCCATTTGGCTTTCCGTTTTTCATCACTCGGAAACCGATACAGATGATACTTCTTTTCTGTTCGGTTTGAACAATTATATGCCGAACAACACGGCATTTTTATAACAAAATGGCAATACGAGGACTTTTTTACAGTTCGCGACGCTTAAATGTTTAATAAAATGTCATAAACGTGTAGTTCGAATGTAAATAAACATACGGCCGAAAGCAGCCGAAAGTGACAACTGGACCCAAAATGGCTGACGAGCATACTCATACTTTTAGTACCTTACTAAGTCCATTTTTCATTGAAATTGTATTTGATATGGGTTTCTATACCAAATTATATCCCCGACCGTTTGGTGTTGAAAGGCGAATTAAGTCCCATTCTAGGAAGCACTAATAATACGTACGTACTGGATTGCAGTGAGAGTTGAAAGGTACTAAGTCGCGGACTTAGTTCCATTCAACTCTGAACAGGAGGTTGAAGATGAATAATTTGTCGTGTTTTTGCTTCATAAGTAGGTACTTGTTTATCATTTGGTATGTTTGTAAGAATTATTGTTCATTTCTATGTGTTATTTCTCCAATAAAGTATATTAGTTTAATCATAACTACTTAATTTTGTTTTACTGATTGTTGAATGGAACTAAGTCCTTGTTTTAAAAAAATAATAAAAAATACAAAAATTGGAAATATTAATTTCTCTGTAGATAAATGATTCCTCACTCATTTACTTTTATTACGCTGACTGCATGTATCAATGAAATGAAATAAATAACTTTTAAACATGTTTTCTCAATTTACTCAAAACTTTCATTTTTGGACTTAGTACCCTTTCAACAATCACCGATTTAATTCATATTTATGATTGTTTACTTATTCACCCACCTTTCCACTATACTTTATATACGCGTATGGCGTGCAAATGATATTAAACTCGCTGAGATTCGTTTGATTGACGGGTGGCCTCTGGACGTTTCAAGAAATATAAACTAAGAAACTAATATATGGGGAGCCAATATTTGAGAAAAACAGACGAACATTCATAATTTATGTCGTTTCTCTATTTTTTAAAAAATGTTGTGGCATATTTAGCTCAAATTTTTAATATCTGTTTTCTCGTTTATAGCATGATTATTCTCAATAAGATATTAAAAATTTGAGCAAAATATACCACAACATTTTATAAAAAATAGAGAAACGACGTGAATAAAAAACATGGGGGAAAAAAAATAAAATTTTTCTTTTTAATTATGAATGTTCTTCTGTTTTTCTTAAATATTGGCTCCCCATATATTGGTTTCTTAGTTTATATTTCTTGAAACGTCCAGGCCACCGGTCAATCAAACGAATCTCAGCGAGTTAATATCATTTGCACGCCATACGCGTATATAAAGTACTAGCGGGACCCGTCGCGGCTTCGCCCGCGTATCCATATATGTATAAGTATGAATTTATTCCACCCCCGTTCAACCCCTGAATGATCGAATTTTAAAAATGGAGAAAATGGTTTTTCAAGATAATTATAAGGAACATTTTAGTGGCCGAATGAAATCGCTAAGTCGATTATTTTGCCGGAAATAGCCAATATAAAAAAAACAGACTTACCCCTTTTGCACCCCTAAATGATGGAATTTCAAAAAACTGAGAAACTACTTTCTAGAGTTAATTTTACTCAACATTTTCGTGAAAGAGCGGGATCGCTAAGTCCATTATTTTGCGAGAATCAGCCAAAAATAGCCAATATACGAAAAACACATTTCACCCTCTTTCAACCCCTAAATGATACAACATCAAAAAATGCAGAAAATGGTTTTTTAAGAAAATTATAAGGAACATTGTAGTGGAAGAACGGAATCGCTAAGTCGTTTATTTTGCCGGAAATAGCCAATATAAAAAAAACAGACTTACCCCTTTTGCACCCCTAAATGATGGAATTTCAAAAAACTGAGAAAATAGTTTCTAGAGTTAATTTTACTTAACATTTTAGTGGAAGAACGGGATCGCTAAGTCCATTATTTTGCGAGAAACATCAAAAAACACGTTTTACCCTTTTTCAACCTCTTAACGGCGGAATTTAAAAAAACCCCGTCTTAGTGGGAATCTACATGATTAGACTTAACTTCCCACCAAATTTCAGAAATTTAAAAAATATGGTTTTTGCTGTAGACTGGATTCAATTTTTCGGCTTGTATTATATATATATATATAGATAGTGGAAAGGTGGGTGAATAAGTAAACAATCATAAATATGAATTCATTCGAAATTTTAGGTATACGATTAATGAAATAAGTGTTAGTGTTTCCGAAGATAATTTAAACTAGGTAAAAATTTTTCTGTGATATTTATAAAAATTGTTATGTTCTTTCAGTGTTTTTAATTTATCGACTAAATGTAACTTTTAACTGTAACTTTGGTGACAATAATTTTTCTTTCTCTCGATTGTAGCCATTGAAAAAGGCTTTGTGAAGCCGAAACGTTGGAACAGAGGAATAAATGATTAAATAGCAAAGACAAATGAATCTCCATTTCAGCTAAGCCACATTCCCAAGAAAAATTCTAAAATTATCACATATATATTTCTGGCTTAAGAATAAAGATTTTAATACATACATATATATATATATATATATATATATTTATATATATATATATATATATATATATATTATATATATATATATATATATATATATATATATATATATATATATATATATATATATATATATATATATATATATATATATATAGTATATATATATATATATATATATATATATATATATCAGGGGCGGCTAGTCAAAGGAGGCTAAGGAGGCTAAGCCTCCTCAAAAATATTCCGTGTATCACTAATATATATATTATATTGAATAGTCTCCATTCAGCATATTCATATTAATCAAAATCATATTATTTTATGCGCCTACCTTCCTTTCAACCTACATTATATAATATAATTTATTAATTAAGATAGAAGGTATTTACATTTACTGCATTTCATTCATTTCAAGATTTGTGGCAACGCTGCGGTAAGCTTAGAAAGGACGGAAGGTATATTCTCAACGTTCATTATGCCTGCCACAGAAAAGCAAACTCACACCACTCAAAAACAGAATAATGTATTGCAATAGTAAAGCAAAACACATGTAAATGGCAACACGGATAGGAACCCAGTTCCGGCCAATCACAACTATAGAATTTCGCCTGACATCGAGTCAATTTCGTTGGAAATCGTAATGTGTCGTAATTCGCTAATGGCCGCGCGAGAAAGAGTTCGCGTATTGTGTAAAAATGAGTTTCATTACTGAATCTGAAGTTAATTTCAAAAATTTCAATGGTGACTTAGTGGAATATTTGTTATCCCATAACTTTAGTGCTCTAAGTTATGAGGATAAAGTTTCAATAAAAACAGTGAGACCTACCCTGAATTGAAGGATTTGGTGCAACGTAACAGAAAACAAAACCGCGGTTTCAATACAAAGAATTACGAGAGGAATCCTTGCCTAACCGGATCACAGGTAAAAAATAAATTATTTTGTTGGCAGTGTTTACTTTTTACTAGTGAAAATGTCTCTGTTTGGGGCCGCTTAGGATTTGACGATTTAAAAAATTTATCACGTTCTTTGGAAAGGCACGAAAAATCCCAGGAACATGTCGTGTCGCGGATCAAATTTAAAATGTTTGGAAAAAAACATTATTAATGTTATTGATACAGCACGTGTTCAAGAGTTAGAAAAATACAACGAAAAAGTTAAGGAAAACAGAGAAATATTGGAGAAACTGGTCGACATTATATTATTTTTATGTCGCCAAGATATAGCGATTAGGGGACAAGATGAAACAGACGAATCTAGCAATAAGGGAAATTTTAAGGAACTCCTTGATCTATTTTGCAAATATGACGAAAAGCTGTATAATTTCATTAACAACGCTACAGTTTTCTCCGGAACCTCAAAAACAACTCAAAACGAAATTATAAACTCTGCTTCCTATGTTTTGGAAACTTAGAATAGTAGGTAACAGAATTCCAAGTAACGCACCAACTAGGTGGAATTTTACTTCAAGAGCTATCTTTACTATACACAATAATAAGGATAAAATTTTAGAGGCTCTTAATTCTATAGTTGAAAGTGAGGAATTTTTCACCGATAAAGTAACTTTAAATACCGCACGCGGATTAATATCTTACTTACAAGATAAGGAATTTATATATTTTTTAAACATCTTCAGATTAATTTTTGAACAAACAGAAATAGTTTTTCAAATCTTACAGCACAAGTTTTCAGATGTGATTTACTCACGAAATCGGCTCAAGTTTCTTTTGGAGAAAATTTCAGAATTTCGTGCAGAAGTTTATTTCAAAAAACTATTTTCTGTATTTCAAACGACTGATGATACGACTCAATTTAGCCCAAAACGAAAGAAATTCAGTTTCGCAGATATGGAGCTTCACTATAAGCAAATATTTTATGAAATTTTGGATACTATTAGGGGTCAAATAGAAATAAGGTTCTCTGATTTGAAAGAACTGCATTTCTTCGAATTACTCAATAAAAATTTGTTTACCGGATTTTCGGCTAATTTTCCAGATAACCTTTTGGAAAATTTATGTCAAAAATACACTTTTTTTGATAAGGTGGCCCTAAAGAGTGAACTGTGTGTTGTTTATAATGACAATGAAATTTTGGGGCAAAATGAAAATCATGTCATGACTATTAAATACCTTTTTGATAATGATTTGAATCAAGATTTACCCCAAGTTTATAAACTCTTATGTCTAATTGTTTCTATCCCGGTGACATCGGCTTCCGTAGAGCGCTCGTTTTCCACTCTTAAGAGAATTAAAACTTATTTACGAAATTCAATGAGCCAGGATCGTTTGAAAAATATTAGTTTGTTGTCTATTGAAAAGGAATTGGTAAAACTTATGGCGAAAGACAAAAAATTTTATGAGGATATTATAGATCATTTTGCTAACGTTAAAGATCGCAGAATCCCGCTAATCTTCAAAAATATATAACTTTTTACTTGCTGTCCCACACATATTTTGCACTTTTTATTTTTCACAGGTTTTGTTTGTGGTACTAGATACTTTATTACTTAGTATTATACCAAATAATTCGTTGTTCCTTGTAAAAATCTTAAAAGAATTTATTTTTTGTTTGATTTTATGCAAACATTATTTTTTATTTAAGGCTTCTGCCTTGGCATTGGCATCTATGCAGGAATTATAAAAAATAGATGTCTATGCCAAATAATTTATTTAAATTTTTTTTTAGGTCTAAATGTATATTTTATTATTTTATTTTATTTTTATTTTGTTTTTCTTTTATGACAAGAATTTTATTTTAATCTATTTTTGGGAGGGTCCTATTTTATTTTTGGCAAGAAAAAACTCTCACCTCCCCGTTGGTTCTTGCAGGGCAACAATTGATTAATTCTTCGAATAAGTAACAAATTCGTTAAGTAGGTAGGTAGGTACCTATTTTGTGATAGGAAAAAAAATATGATGAATTGATTAATTGGCTGAGAAGAATTTTTGTGAATATTATAAATAGGAGTTGTAGGTCTCAAGGTATACACTCGAAAGTGAGAACAATTTTTTTCCAAACAAATTAATAGCTTAGGGTGCTTGTTTTACTTCGATTCTAAATTATAAGGCGGTTGACCTTGAAATCCTAAAAATTTTCGCCTATGGTGTATTTTTTAACACCTCTTGTAGCCTCCTCAAACCAAAACCTCACGAGCCGCCACTGATATATATATATATATATATATATATATATATATATATATATATATATATAGTCTATATATATATATATATATATATATATATATATATATATATATATATATATATATATATATATATATATCTTATATATTAAATTCTCGTGTCACAATGTTCGTTCCCATACTCCTCCGAAACGGCTTGACCGATTCTCATGAAGTTTTGTGAGCATATTGAGTAGGTCCGAGAATCGGCCAACATCTATTTTTCATCCCCCTAAATGTTAAGAGTAGTCCACCCCAAATTTTTTTTTTATGTCTTAGACAAAATTTTTTGTTTTTATTTTTTTATGATGCAGCATACAAAAATACATACAATCCTAAATTTTCACTCCTCTACGATCAACCCCTATTTTTTATTTGTTAAACTCCCTCGAAATGACTCGACCGATTCTCATGAAATTTTGTGTGCATATCAGTTAGCTCTGAGAATCCGACAAAATCTATTTTTCATCCCCCTAAATGTTAAGGGAGGTCCACCCCTTAATTTTTTATTTATATTTTTCAGGCAAAATTTTCTGTTCTATTTTTTTTATGATACAACATTCAAAAATACATCCAACCCTAAATTTTCACCCCTTTACGATCAACCCCTATTTTTTATACTCCTAATGATTAACATTTTTATGAATTTTTTGAACAAATTTTTTTTTTGATTTTTTTATGATTTATACATACAACTCTAAACTTTCACCCTTCTATCAACAACCCATATTTTTCAATAGCCATTTTAATAATTTAAACAACGTTTGCCGGGTCAGATAGATTGATAGATAGATAGAAAGATAGATAACTAGATAGATAGATAGATAGATAGGTAGATATACATCGGCAGATAGATGAATAGATAGAAAGACAGATGGATAAAAATAATTTATATGGCTGAACGTTTGCCCGGTCAGATAAATTGTTAGATGGATATGCAGATAGATAGACAGATAGATAGATAGATAACTCTCTAGATAGAAAGATATATAACTCTCTAGATAGAAAGATATATAGTTAGATAGGCAGATATACATCGGCAGACAGAAGAATAGATAAAAATAATTTATATGACAGAACAACGTTTGCCGGGTCAGCTAGTATATATATATATATATATATATATATATATATATATATATATATATATATATATATATATATATATATATATATTATATATATATATATATATAGTGATATATATATATATATATATATATATATATATATATATATATATATATATATATATATATATATATATATGTATATATATATATATATATATATATATATATATATATATATATCAGGGGCGGCTAGTCAAAGGAGGCTAAGGAGGCTAAGCCTCCTCAAAAATATTCCGTGTATCACTAATATATATATTATATTGAATAGTCTCCATTCAGCATATTCATATTAATCAAAATCATATTATTTTATGCGCCTACCTTCCTTTCAACCTACATTATATAATATAATTTATTAATTAAGATAGAAGGTATTTACATTTACTGCATTTCATTCATTTCAAGATTTGTGGCAACGCTGCGGTAAGCTTAGAAAGGACGGAAGGTATATTCTCAACGTTCATTATGCCTGCCACAGAAAAGCAAACTCACACCACTCAAAAACAGAATAATGTATTGCAATAGTAAAGCAAAACACATGTAAATGGCAACACGGATAGGAACCCAGTTCCGGCCAATCACAACTATAGAATTTCGCCTGACATCGAGTCAATTTCGTTGGAAATCGTAATGTGTCGTAATTCGCTAATGGCCGCGAGAAAGAGTTCGCGTATTGTGTAAAAATGAGTTTCATTACTGAATCTGAAGTTAATTTCAAAAATTTCAATGGTGACTTAGTGGAATATTTGTTATCCCATAACTTTAGTGCTCTAAGTTATGAGGATAAAGTTTCAATAAAAACAGTGAGACCTACCCCTGAATTGAAGAATTTGGTGCAACGTAACAGAAAACAAAACCGCGGTTTCAATACAAAGAATTACGAGAGGAATCCTTGCCTAACCGGATCACAGGTAAAAAATAAATTATTTTGTTGGCAGTGTTTACTTTTTACTAGTGAAAATGTCTCTGTTTGGGGCCGCTTAGGATTTGACGATTTAAAAAATTTATCACGTTCTTTGGAAAGGCACGAAAAATCCCAGGAACATGTCGTGTCGCGGATCAAATTTAAAATGTTTGGAAAAAAACATTATTAATGTTATTGATACAGCACGTGTTCAAGAGTTAGAAAAATACAACGAAAAAGTTAAGGAAAACAGAGAAATATTGGAGAAACTGGTCGACATTATATTATTTTTATGTCGCCAAGATATAGCGATTAGGGGACAAGATGAAACAGACGAATCTAGCAATGAAGGAAATTTTAAGGAACTCCTTGATCTATTTTGCAAATATGACGAAAAGCTGTATAATTTCATTAACAACGCTACAGTTTTCTCCGGAACCTCAAAAACAACTCAAAACGAAATTATAAACTCTGCTACCTATGTTTTGGAAACTTAGAATAGTAGGTAACAGAATTCCAAGTAACGCACCACTAGGTGGAATTTACTTCAAGAGCCATCTTTACTATACACAATAATAAGGATAAAATTTTACAGGCTCTTAATTCTATAGTTGAAAGTGAGGAATTTTTCACCGTTAAAGTAACTTTAAATACCGCACGCGGATTAATATGTTACTTATAAGATATGGAGTTTATATATTTTTTAAATATCTTCAAATTAATTTTTAAGAAATAGAAATTGTTTTTAAAGTCTCACAGCATGAGTTTTCAGATGCGATTTACTCACGAAATCGGCTCAAGTTTCTTATGGAAAAAATTTCAGAATTTCGTGCAGAGGTTTATTTCAAAAAACTATTTTCTGTATTTCAAACTACTGATGATACGATTCAATTTAGCCCAAAAACGAAAGAAATTCAGTTTCGCAGATATGGAGCTTCACTATAAGCAAATATTTTATGAAATTTTGGATACTATTAGGGGTCAAATAGAAATAAGGTTCTCTGATTTGAAAGAACTGCATTTCTTCGAATTACTCAATAAAAATTTGTTTACCGGATTTTCGGCTAATTTTCCAGATAACCTTTTGGAAAATTTATGTCAAAAATACACTTTTTTTGATAAGGTGGCCCTAAAGAGTGAACTGTGTGTTGTTTATAATGACAATGAAATTTTGGGGCAAAATGAAAATCATGTCATGACTATTAAATACCTTTTTGATAATGATTTGAATCAAGATTTACCCCAAGTTTATAAACTCTTATGTCTAATTGTTTCTATCCCGGTGACATCGGCTTCCGTAGAGCGCTCGTTTTCCACTCTTAAGAGAATTAAAACTTATTTACGAAATTCAAATGAGCCAGGATCGTTTGAAAAAATATTAGTTTGTTGTCTATTGAAAAGGAATTGGTAAAAACTTATGGCGAAAGACAAAAAATTTTATGAGGATATTATAGATCATTTTGCTAACGTTAAAGATCGCAGAATCCCGCTAATCTTCAAAAATATATAACTTTTTACTTGCTGTCCACACATATTTTGCACTTTTTATTTTTCACAGGTTTTGTTTGTGGTACTAGATACTTTTATTACTTAGTATTATACCAATAATTCGTTGTTCCTTGTAAAAATCTTAAAAAGAATTTATTTTTTTTGTTTGATTTTATGCAAACATTATTTTTTTATTTAAGGCTTCTGCCTTGGCATTGGCATCTATGCAGGAATTATAAAAAATAGATGTCTATGCCAAATAATTTATTTAAATTTTTTTTTAGGTCTAAATGTATATTTTATTTTTTTATTTTTTTTTATTTTGTTTTTTTTTTTATGACAAGAATTTTATTTTAATCTATTTTTGGGAGGGTCCTATTTTATTTTTTGGCAAGAAAAAACTCTCACCTCCCCGTTGGTTCTTGCAGGGCAACAATTGATTAATTCTTCGAATAAGTAACAAATTCGTTTAAGTAGGTAGGTAGGTACCTATTTTGTGATAGGAAAAAAAATATGATGAATTGATTAATTGGCTGAGAAGAATTTTTGTGAATATTATAAATAGGAGTTGTAGGTCTCAAGGTATACACTCGAAAGTGAGAACAATTTTTTTCCAAACACAATTAATAGCTTAGGGTGCTTGTTTTACTTCGATTCTAAATTATAAGGCGGTTGACCTTGAAATCCTAAAAATTTTCGCCTATGGTGTATTTTTTAACACCTCTTGTAGCCTCCTCAAACCAAAACCTCACGAGCCGCCACTGATATATATATATATATATATATATATATATATATATATATATATAGTATATATATATTATATATATATATATATATATATATATATATATATATATATATATATATATATATATATATATATATATCTTATATATAAAATTCTCATGCCACAATGTTCGTTCCCATACTCCTCCGAAACGGCTCGACCGATTCTCATGAAATTTTGTGAGCATATTGAGTAGATCTGAGAATCGGCCAACATCTATTTTTCATCCCCCTAAATGTCAAGGGTAGTCCACCCCTAAATTTTTTATTTTATGTTTTAGGCAAAATTTTTTGTTTTTATTTTTTTATGATACAACATACAAAAATACATACAATCCTAAATTTTCACTCCTCTACGATCAACCCCTATTTTTTATTTGTTGAACTCCTTCGAAATGACTCGACCGATTCTCATGAAATTTTGTGTGCATATCAGTTAGCTCTGAGAATCCGACAAAATCTATTTTTCATCCCCCTAAATGTTAAGGGAGGTCCACTCCTTAATTTTTTATTTATATTTTTCAGACAAAATTTTCTGTTCTATTTTTTTTTATGATACAACATTCAAAAATACATCCAACCCTAAATTTTCACCCCTTTACGATCAACCCCTATTTTTTATACTCCTAATGATTAACATTTTTATGAATTTTTTGAACAAATTTTTTTTTGATTTTTTTATGATTTATACATACAACTCTAAACTTTCACCCTTCTATCAACAACCATATTTTTTCAATAGCCATTTTAATAATATAAACAACGTTTGCCGGGTCAGATAGATTGATAGATAGATAGAAAGATAGATAACTAGATAGATAAATAGATAGATAAATAGGTAGATATACATCGGCAGATAGATGAATAGATAGAAAGACAGATGGATAAAAATAATTTATATGGCTGAATGTTTGCCCGGTCAGATAAATTGATAGATGGATATGCAGATAGATAGACAGATAGATAGATAGATAACTCTCTAGATAGAAAGATATATAACTCTCTCGATAGAAAGATATATAGATAGATAGGCAGATATACTTAGACAGACAGTAGAATAGTTAAAAATAATTTATATGACAGAACAACGTTTGCCGGTTCAGCTAGTATATATATATATATATATATATATATATATATATATATATAGTATATATATAGTATATATATATATATATATATATATATATATATATATATATATATATATATATATATATATATATATATATATATATATATATATATATATATATATATATATATATATAGAAGGAACGCCGTACAAGTTGCCGAAGACAAAGACAAGGGAGATAGTAAGATCCCTCTTCCCAGTCGGCACGGAAGTTACACAAAGAGCTGTAGTAGTGGAAGCAGTCCCCTTGTTCGAGGAGGCAGAACTGAGGGAAGCTGCAGACCAAATAAAAACGGGTAGAGCTCCAGGGCCTGACAGAATAATAGGCGAAGCAGCAAAGGCACTGATAAGGAAAAGACCAGATCTGATGCTGCAAATATGCAATGATCTGCTGGACAAACAGAAGTTGATCCCAGATTGGAAGACCGCCAACCTAATACTCATACCGAAGCCAGGTAGAGATCCTGGTTTGCCGAGCGGCTACAGACCGATATGTCTGTTGAGCGTGATCGGTAAGGTATATGAGAGGATGCTGCTGAACAGGATCCAGGAAGAATTGGAAGAACGGAGAACGATCTCGAGGCACCAACACGGTTTCAGGAAAGGCCACTCGACAATTTCCGCGGCTATGGAAATTAAAAAAATCATGAAAGAATCACCTATGAAGTGGATAGTGATAATAACGGTAGACATCAAAAATGCCTTCAACACGGCAAAATGGGACAAAATAGTGGAGGCCACGGAGGAATCAGGAATGAGTGATTACCTGGTAAATTCGATAAAGGACTATCTGAAGGATAGGCAAATCAGAATAAATGGAGAAGTGCTTAAGTGCTACATGGGTGTTCCACATGGCTCGGTTTTGGGCCCCACCCTGTGGAACATCATGTATGATGGAGTACTCCGCATCAATTACCCCCAGGGAGTCACGCCAGTTGCATATGCAGATGACCTATCGCTGGTCATCGAGGCTGAGGAAAGGGACGGCGTGATAAATAAGGCGCAGAGGGCATACGACCAGGCGGCAACGTGGCTGAGGGAACACGGCCTGCAGGTAGAAACTGGGAAGACTGCAGCATTGCTTCTGAAAGGTCCTAGAAATGTCGCAGGACTTATGCTGACACTTGGGGAGAGAGCGGTGGCCACCTCCAAGCAAATAAAGTACCTTGGTATAACACTGGACAGAAACCTGAGGTTCGGGTCGCATGTGACAAGTGCAGTGGAAAAGGTAGGAAAGAAAACAGAAGCATTGAGGAAGCTCACGCCAAACATCGGAGGACCTAGCTACCAGCGAAGAAAGCTATTATTAGCAGTAGCACACGGCACCGCGTTGTACGCAGCTGCCGTTTGGAGAGAAGTTGTGAAGGTCAAGAAATACAGAGAAATACTGATAAGGGCACAGAGGCAGATGCTACTCCGTGTCATCAGTGGATACAGGACGGTATCGGCAGAGGCGACCCAGGTGATAGCTGCGACCCCACCCCTGGACCTATTAGTAGAAGAGAGGGGATTCATATATAATGTCGGTAACGGACACCTACCGGGGGTTAGAAGGATGGCTAGGAAAAGAGTGTGAAGAAATTGGCAGAGGAGATGGGAAGCGGATACCGGCGTGGCTAAATGGACGAAAAGACTGATAAAACATGTAGAACTGTGGTTGACCTGCCAACACAAGAGAGTAAACTACTTCTTTACCCAGTTTTTGACCGAGCATGGATCCTTCGGGGCATGGCCGGATTTACAAATTTGTCGCCCATGGGCCCAAAGCATTCAGCCGCCCCCGCCTCCCAAACGCGACAATTTACCAGGCCTAAAATGAAACTATTTGAACATCAATATCTTAAAAATAAATTTGAATAACATCTTAATAATCTCATAGCTTTATAACTCACTAACCTCACTAACTATGATCTAGGAATAAAATTATAATTACTACTTTGTTATGTGGAATATTTGCAGAGAATCTATGATTTCCATTTACACCTCAAGATATCATTTTAACTGTTCAACTAAACATAGTACAATCACTGTTATCATAATTAACGAAAAAGTATGGATTAGAGAAAAAATTACATGTTTCGTCACTTGTTGCCGACGAGATTTAAAAAAAATCAATTTCGTTTCTTTTCAACGTGGATTGTAACATCAGGAAATTAAGAAATCAAAAACGATTCAATGATAAAACTGTTTATTGAGAGCTAAAACACTCAATTCATAGTGAAACTTTTCGAAAAGTTTAATCTCAAGTTTTCAGATTTTTACGCCTAGTAGTCCAGTCAGTTTAGACATTGAAAATCGAAAATTTAACAATAATTCCAAAAGTTTTTGAACTTTGTTCAAGTGAATGCTACATAGAGAAAGGAACAAATTTCATTTTGCAACTTTTTCCGAAATCTGGAACATTTTTAAAATTGCAATAATAATGAATTTTGCCTTATGCTTGTGAAAAAAATTCCAAAAGTACTGCAGACTTGGAGTAATATTAAATATTTTATTTCATATCACGTATCAAATTTGCAACCAATTTAAGGGTAGGCAACATTTTTTTATTCAAAACTAACGTTTTTCTTCGATAAACTGACCAAAAAAAATATTTGCAAACTTGACAGATATTTCGGAAAAATATATCGAACAGTTGTATGAATTTGCAACCTTTTACGTTGACCAGCTTATGTTCATTTATAATTTTTTTAATTCGTGGTCATTTTTTCGGGCGAGATGGTCTCGAAATAATTACAAAAGTTTTGAAACTTGGTTGCAAATTCAGAAAATATCTATTCTGATGCATTTGCAAATTTGTAACCTTTTACGCGGTCCGGAACTTTATGCTTATTATATATATATATGATTTTTTGATTTTTATATTTTTGCAAATTGCATAATGTTCCGGACCACGTACAAGGTTGCAAATTTGCAAATGCGTCAGAATAGAGTTTTTCCAAATTTTCAACCAAGTTTCAAAACTTTTGTAATTATTTCGACCCCATCTTGCTCGAAAAAATTACCACGAATTAAAAAAATATAAATAAATATGTTCCGGTCAACGTAAAAGGTTGCAAATTCATACAACTCTTCAGTATATTTTCCCGAAGTATCTGTCAAGTTTGCAGAGCTTTTGAAATTTTTTTTGATCAGTTTATTAAAGAAAAACGTTAATTTTGAATAAAACAAATTTTTCGTACCCTTAAATTGGTTGCAAATTTGATACGTGATATGAAATAATATATTTAATACTATTGCAAAATTCAATGTTATTGCAATTTTAACAATGTTCCGGACTTCGGAAAAGGTTGCAATTTCATAGTTTGTTTTTATCTCTTTCCCGACACTACGTCAAAGTTTGAAAACTTTTGGAATTATTGTCAATTGATTATCTAAACTGACTGGCCTATAGCTTTAATATTAGCGAACGTATCAATGACATCAGTCAAGCTTACACGTTAAGTTTTTTTCTCAAGTCTTTTTCTATGCTAAAACAGCAGAGTTAACTAATCTTTTCTGGCCAATAGTTGATCTTAAATAATTATGTACTCGTGAAAGAGTAGAAAATGAACGTTCTGCTGCACAGTTGCTGGCTGGTGTACACAAGAACATCTTTACAACTACCCTATTTACAATTGGATATAAGTCCTGGAGATCCTTTGACAAAATATATCTGTTCAATTGTGACAGCGACATTACTTTTGTACTGGATGTTTTTTCTTTGCACAGACCTTTCAAATGATGACATTCAACAACAATAAAAAAGAGCTTCAATGTCCGTTGAGTGATTAGTGTATAAATCTGAGTGAAAACAAAAATTCTGCATAAAACGCTCTTGATTTTTTTTAGCAAAATTTAACTGGCCTTCACAATTTGCCGCCCCTAAACATTTGCCGCCCTGGGCACGGGCCCATGCCTAAATCCGGCCCTGCTTCGGGGTATACACCAGGAGGATAGGAAAGACCGGAGATCTGTGCAGCAGTTGCTCAGAAATAGACTCCGCGGAGCATACTATTTTCAAGTGTAGGAGGTGGCGACAAATGAGAGAGGATACGTGGAGAAGATTAAATGCGGTTCCGAATGCCGACTCTATTATTGGGAGAATGCTGGAAAATAAGGAAACATGGAATATACTCTTTGAATACATAGTGGAAGTCATGAAAAAGAAAGAACTGGAGGACAGACAGGCGAAAGATGACGCAAATTCCACGAGGTGAATAGGAAAGGGTGCCACAGGACGATGGTAGAGGTAACAAACCTAGTTCCGGTATGTGATGCCAGGAAGGTGGCCAGGACGCCAATCTGCTGACCAACTATGCACAGGGCGTGCCTGGTAAGAGAGGTTTTTTAGTGGGTATGGGTTGTTTATCACAGCCGAGTCCCACACTACCACAGTCGAACCATCAAACCCACTGTGGTGTACGTAAATAGTATTTTCCTCCCTCAAAAAAAAAAAAAGTATATATATATATATATATAATAAATATATAGGTATATATATATATATATATATATATATATATATATATAATAGGTATATATTTATATTTTTATATATATATATATATATATATATATATATATATATATATATATATATCTTAGTCGCCTTCGAGGTGTACTGCCTTTATTTGTTTCTTGATCTCCAAGATTGTGCAACCGTAACTTGACTACGCTACTTATTTTACTGGTAGTATAATTGATAGATAATTTAGCAGGTGGCCGCACCTTTGATGTAGTCTTTACAGTTTTATACTCATCACTATAAATAACATAAATGACATTACGGTAGACGGGCAATTATTTAAATTCAAACCTAAAAACTTAAACTAACATTTTCCCTTACAGTTTATATTCTCTATTGATGTTTCTAGTTTTCCAATGAATACGGTGGTATCACCAAAATACTTAAATAGTTTGTAATAAAGTATTTGCTGAATCTAGTGCAATATGTTACCCTATGGTCAGACCGCATTTTTCTAATGTAGGTTGAAATAATTTGGCAGGATTATGGGAGTGTGCTATTCAGCAATGGGACTGCGTTCACTGACAAACTATTAGATGATTACAATATTTCATTCATATCGAGGTGAGGTGAATCAACTATTATGTTGCCTAGAGAATTAGACTAATAAAACTTAAATATTCTAATAATTAAACTTGAATGAGGAGAATACTACATCAGGAAAATGATATAAATTCTTATGGTTTTTAAAAAAATGTATTCCTTGAGATTATGAAAAAATGTATATGATGTAGCAATGTCACCACAACTTTTGTGTGTACATGTTTTACAGACTATATAATTAATTGAATTTTCTTTTGAACCATATTTTCCTTAGTTATATAACAATATGTTAGAAATGAGAGTTTTCAAAAAAGAAAGGATTTTATTAATAGTCAACATTTTGTTGCAAATTCTAAATTTAATTTTTTCAATATTGAATTTCATTTCTTTAAATTTTTTTCAAGAACGAGAGTTGTTAATGAATCAGGGGTCATCCATAAATTACGTCACATGAATTTCATGATTTTTTGCCCCTCCCCCCGTCCTTGTCACAGCTGGTCACATTTTTGAGACTCCTCCCTCCCTAGTGTGACGTCACATATTTTGCAAATTTACATTTACAAATAATTAAATGAAAACAGCGGTTCCGAAATCAGTTTTATTTACATTTAAATTATTTTTTAATAAAATTAACATCAAATCAACAAAACAAAAAGCAATCAATTATATGAATTAAAGAAATTAACAAAACGAAAAACGATTGGCTATGTTAATTGAAGAAATTAACAAAATAAAAAATATTAAAAGAATTATATCAATTAAAGATACAAACTAACTGAAGAGATCCAAAGCTAACTGAAGTAATATAGAGGAGCAAATTTACCTTCGGGGTAAGAACCCCTCCCGCAATAGTCGCCAAAGACTGGATCGTCGTACACCACAACATGGGACAACCTCGAATTTTACTATTTGTAATGGATATTGAGATTCACGCACATGATTTGCGTACCAAGTCGCATAGATTTTGAAATGTGACATCACAAAATTTAGGACCCCTCCCACCCCCTTGTCACACAATGTCACACTTCGTCGACCCCCTCCCTCCCCCTTAACGTGTGACGTAATTTATGGATGCCCCTCATGATAGATTGTCTGCAAATTATCATATACCTAGACTATTACCAATTTTTCAAATAATAATTATTTTTTATATTTTGGCCTTAATAAAAGGACAAATGAAATTGAAAATGTTTCTAATTGAATTATTCTTCTGTTCATTTCGAACAATAATAATTTTTGATATTTTATCATTGTTGAAATTTCGAATATGTTTTCAGGTGGTGGATCACTTATTAGCAATGTCAGAACTCCTAGATTTTGGTTTTGCTGAAGACAAAATATCTGAAGCTCTTTTATTGTGTGATAACAATAAGAGATAAAGCATTAGATAAGCTGATATCTTAGCAGTACTTATTCATAATAATGTAAATTACATCTTTACAAGATACATAAACTATTTGTGTATATTTTTAATTTATTTGTATAAAATTCGATAATGTAGATAACATTTTTTTAATTAAAAATTGTTGAAAACAGAAATTGAAAGCATAAAACAATTTTTCTATCAAGGCTTTGTAATGTTTTGTATATTTTAATTGAGACTTAGATATTAAGCTACCAATTATATATTATGCGGCACCCCAATGTTCAATTTATTATTATTACGAAATTATAAACTTCTTAATATTGTTTTTCTTGTGAGTGTTTTTACAAAATGAGAAAATAGCTTGTGCTGATCAAATGAGAACATAGATTAACTGTTCTAGATAGGAAAAAATAAATAAAAGAAAAAGAATTCAAAATTTATTAAGAAATATCAGGAAAAGTACTAAATTCGCTGCTAACATCAGGAAAATAACTTTTTATTTCGATTTTTTTACAAAAAAGGTAAATTTGTGATTCTAGTTAATAAGAAATTTTGAACTATTTTGTATAGATGGTACAGGTATAAATGAAATTTTTTTAATGCAATGTATCGCACAGTTCATAGTATAATTTTTTAATTTTAAGTGCATACAAAGGCAGATTGTAGAGATATGAGTTAGAACATTACATAATACAATTCGTCTTGCCGAAGATTTTTCAAATATGCTGAAATTTAACACAATTAATTACATTCAGAGGAGAGCTGACTACAGTACATGATCGGTTATGGTCTGGTGTTACTTGAAATGTATCTATTGTTCCCGTCAGACATCATGTTGACGAATAGAACAAGTTTGAAAATAAAGGTGCGATTCCGCGTCACAAAAAGTCATTACATGCCGCGCGGCATTTGCAGTAGTATGTTGGACTTGTACAGAGTGATACTGCAAAGTAATGCGTTCTGCGTAATCGCACCTTAACGCATATATGAGCCACTTAGACAACGAAAAAAAGTAAAAATTGATAGGTTATGATATTTATATATTTGTGGTGCGTTTATTTGTATCTAGTCTTCGAAGTTGTCAGGTATGAGTTGAGGATCTGGACGGTTACCACATTCGGTAAATGCATAATACTGAAGAGGCCAAATAAGGCAGAAATAGCTGTCTACTATTTCTATCGTTTGTGGAGGCCATTGTGCATTACATGTTTTGAGGCTGTCTGCTAATATTAGATAGTAAGGGACACCACCAAAACCCTTAGTAACGTAATATACAAAATAGCTTCTTAATGATTTGATTTGAGAATTTGTCATTAAAGACACAATACTCATAATTTCAACTATGTTTAATATTTCACCTAGTCTAGAAAAAATTAATGTTCGTTGGATGTTCTGAGGATGTGGACGGTGCTGAAAAAATTAAATTTGTATTTGAAGTTGATTTATTGGAGGTAGAGTTAATTAGTTTTGGGGATGTTAGTGCTTTTGTTTGTTGTGTTACGATTCATGATGTTTCTTCTGTATGTATTGTAATTAAATGTTTTACATCAGTTGAATCGTTCATCACTTAAGTTAAATTTCTTCAAATATGTAACATTTTGGATCTATTTCTATTACTAAAGTTTTTTGTGATCACAGCTGAAATTACTTATATGTTTGATTAGTGCTGTAATTTGCGTTTATGTGCTTTTAGTCTTAACTCTAAATTCTGTAGTCTAGCCAACAAGTTCAAAAACGTGTTAATTCTTGGTAAAGCTCCTAAAAATATGAGCGATAGCTCATTCGATTCGGAATGAAGTCTAGAAAAATGTATCTCGAGGATTTATTAGCACATAAACAATTACAATTGTTATTAACAAATTAAGATGAATGGCATTTTGTTTTTCGTTAATAACTCATAAGCTATTGATATTTAAGAAATTTTGAAAAAAGATCCTCAAAGATGAGGAAATTTCCAAGAAAAAAGTGTGGGCTCCCGGAACTCTACCTATATTATTTATAATTTTAATTTAATGCCGAAAATAGGGCTTCCCGCGGGTCCGTTTGAGCTATGGGACGCTTTGGTCGCCTAAAGCGAAGTGCACAACATAAATAATTTTGGTTTATAGTAACAAGTGTTAATTTGAAAATTTGAATAAATTATGGTATCATCCAGATACTTGTCGAAGAAATACAATTTGGAAAAAATTTTAAGTGAATTTTTCAAAAAAGTTATACTAATTGTTTTACTTAACAATTTTTTTTCGAATCTCCCTTTTCCATGAATAACTGCATAAGTTTGAAATGATTGCCCTAAAAAATTTTTTCGGCTCCGTGGAGGCCCTTGTATGTAATATACTTTAACAAGATCTATGCGATAAAATTTTCTTAAAGTTTATTATTTGTTTAAAAAGATTTTTTTGAGTTAACACAACCAAATGAAATTTCTGGAAATGTTGTTTAAAAAATTTTTATTCAACAAATAATATATTATTTCCGTTTCTGTATCAAAAACTAGGATCGAATGACTCTCGAAATTTTTTAAATAAATTTTTTAAGATATTGTTTATAAACAAATAGACAACGTTTGACATTTTTTGAAAAGGTTTTTTTTCACCATTTCATTGACTTGGCTAATAATCGATTTAAACAAAAAAAAAAATTCTCATAAATTTTTTTTTTATTGTTTATAACTAAATTTTTTAATATTTCGATTGTTTTTAAATAATTATTGAAGACAACTATTTTCTCTTTGAAATCAAAGTTGGCATTCATCTCTTCACCAAAAAAAATAAATTTTTTTATCAATAATTCCCCCATTGTTTATTAAATTAACAATTTGTTATTAAAAAATTCTATTAAACCGTTTATATATTGTTTTCTTTAAGCTAAAAAAAATTACAAAAACGCCATACATATGAAAGTTACAAAAAAATATTTTTTCTATTTTTAAATCACCTCTTTAATATTACCGACTTCGAAAGTCATCGGTCTTCGTTTGTCAAGTAAACAAATTGATAATTTATTAACTATTAGGATACGATAATGGACATCTCAGTTGGTTTTTAATGAAGGATTAATTAAACTTTTCAAATCACTTAAAGATATGTTTAATAACTATTGTTTAATCAGCTACTATATCTATTTGTTTATCAAAAATTTGAGAATTTTTCTTGTCTTTCCGTATCTTTTATGAAAACTTATTATTGTCATAATGAAAACACACAGCTATGATTTCGGAATAATTTCGTTCAATTATAATATCTACCCAATCAATCTTAGTTTTTTTGCCGGTTTCTAACTCATGGTTTTCTATAATTCTTTTTTTTAATACAGTTTTTTCATCAAATTAGAGAAAGTCCAAGAAATTCTCAACTTTTTATAAACAATAATATAGTGGCTTGATAAACAATAGTTTTAATTGTCTTTAATGATTTGAAGTTTAATTAATCCTTATAAAACAACTGAAAATGTCCATTATTCGTATCTCTAATAGTTAATTAAATTTATATCAATTTTGTTTAGTTGACAAATCGAATGACCGTCAACTTCGAGTCGTTGTAATATTTATAAGTATTTTAAAAAATAGAAAAAATATTTTTTTTGTACTTTCATATGTATGGCTGTTTTTTGTAATTTTTTTTAGCTTAAGAAAAAATATATAAGGTTTTTAGAATTTTGTTTATACAAATTGTTATTGTAATAAACAATTTGGAATTATTGATAAAATAATTTATTTTTTTGTTAACCTATGAATGAATGCCAACTTCTGTGTTTCAAGATGAAAATAGTTTCCTTCAATAATTATTTAAACAATCGAAGGTTATAAAAAAAAATAGTTATAAACAATAAAAAATTTAATGAAATTTTTTTGTTGTTAACATCATTATATAGCAAGTCAATGAATGGTGAAAAAAAAATTTTCAAAAAATGTCAACTTGTCTATTTTGGCTTTATAACACATATCTTAAAAAATTATTAAAAAAAATTTTTCGAGAGTCATTCGATCCTATTTTTGGATACAGAAACGGAAATAATATATTATTTTGCTTGAATAAATTTTTTTAACATTCGCAGAAAATTTTCATTTTTTGTTTAACTTTAAAAAAATATTATAACAAATTAAACTTTAAGAAAATTTTATCGCATGATCTTGTCAAGTATATACATTGCAAGGGCTCCACGGTGCCAAAATTTTTTAGGGCAATCATTCAAACTTTTATGTCGTTATTCATGAAAAGGGAGATTGGAAAAAAAAATGTTAATAAACAATAGTATAACTTTTTGAAAAATTCACTTAAAAATTTTTTTCCATGTCAGACTGACATGAGTGGAAATTCAATCAAATCAGATGACTTGACTGTTCTGAGAGGGGTGCCACAAGGCTCAATCTTGGGCCCACTTCTTTATATACTTTATGTGAATGAACTGCCAAACATGGTTAGCCAGAATATCGTATTGTATGCTGATGACACTGTACTGATTATAAGTGAAAAGACAAGAAATGAATGTGAGACAAGGGTGAAAGAAAGTATGAATGAGCTTGAAGATTGGTTTTCCAGGAACAACCTGCTGCTGAATGTTGACAAAACGCAGTTTGTCAATTTTAGCAGAGTGGGAGATGCCGAAAATTTTGAAATTGTGTACAATGATAGAATTTTAAAACCATGTAAATCAGTATTATTTCTGGGAGTGACAATTGACTGTAGGCTGGACTGGAAAGAACACACTGAACAATTGTCTTTGGGCCTAATAGCTAGACATAACTATGCTCTAAAAATACTGTCTTATATCAGTGAGTGTGGATGTTGCTATGTTGGCATTTCACGCCTTTGTACAGTCAAAGATATCTTATGGAATTGTTTTCTGGGGAAATACGTCGTGTATGCAAAGGGTACTAATACTACAAAAAAGATGCCTGAGAATTATGTGTTGATTGCGAATGAGAGAGAGAGGAGAGAGCTGCAAACCGGTTTTCATACAAAAAAAAAATACTGACCGCCATGAACCTATATATTTTAGAGTCTTCAATGTTTATAAAAAAAAATTATGATTTATTCTCGGAAAGCATAGCGGAACACAATGATAATACTAGGCATAAAAACAACCTTTAGCCGTCCTCCAACAAAATATCAGTACCTACAAAAAAATGTCGAATTCTCGATTAGGAACCATCTTCCTCAAGCAATACGAGACTTACCATTGAACCAATTCAAAAAACGACTAAAAGTATTCCTGGTCTCCAGAGCATATTATGCCCTTAATGAATATTTTGAGGACAATATTTCAACAATATAAATGACTGATATTTTGTTAATGTTTGTATTTATATGTCTGTAATAGTTTGTTTTTTAATTCCTATATATTTTTTGACAATGTATTATAATGCTTCACTAAAATCTTATATTAGTTATGTTGAATGTTAGATGGCACCAGCGGTGCATTTTATTATATCGTGTTGAGTTTGATGTATGATGGTATATAAATGGATTTAAAGTATTGAGTCTTTTTCTATTATCCTCTTAATAATGTTATGAGGTTATGGGCCCAGAAACGCTGAAGTGCAAGTTATAATTATATGGGCAAGGTAGTCATTTTCGATAGGAATAAAGCAACAACCGGAAAAAACAAGACGGTTAGGAAACGCGGGAAAAAGGCAGGAAGGTAATAAAGTTCAGTGCATTAACAAGAAAATTAAATTGAGAATATGGCTGGATTAGATAAAAGATTACACATTGAACCATTGAATGGTAATAACTATCACAACTGGAAATTCAGAATTGAATTGATACTTGCTGAAAATGATGTTCTAGTAAGCATGCAGAGCGAAGCGAATTTAGAAGAGACAACCCAGAGGAAAAAGGACAATAAAGCAAAATCATTACTGGTCCAGTGTATAGAAGACTCAGAATTAGAAAGTGTTAGAGAATGTAAAACTGCTTTTGAAATGTGGTCAGTATTAGAAAACAAATATGAAAAGAAAGGATTGCCTGGACAACTGTATTTAAAGAGAAGATTATTGAGTATGAAACTCAAGGAAAGTGACTGTCCAATTAAGTTCATCGAGGAATTTGAGAAAATAGTGAGGCAGTTAAAATCAGCAAATGTGAAAATTAACGATGAAGATCTAATTTGCAGTTTTCTATTGAGTCTTCCAAGTTCATATGATACATTTGTTACAGTGATTGAGAACTTATCAGAAGTAACATTTGAAATGGTAAAAAATAAACTGCTAGCTGAAAATGAAAAAAGAAGAGCGAGTTTGAAAAATAACAAAGGTACCGAGGTTATTACTCCCACAGCATTTGTGTCACAAAAGGGTTGCTTTAAATGTGGCAAAATTGGACATTTTAAGAGGGAATGTCCAGAAAGCAGAAGTCAAGGTTCATACGTAGGTGAAAATGACAGGTCAAGGAACATTAGAGGAGCATACCAAAGAAATGAAGAAAGGTTTCGAGGAAGTCAGAGAGGTCGTTCTGGAGGTAACAGAGGTTTCAGGGGTTATCAAGGTAGGGGTAGATTTAACAATTATTATGGAAGTAACTATGTAGAAAATAAACCAACCACTAGTCATAATTTAAACAATAATAATACCGAGAATAATACGAACAATGTAAATGACTGTAGTAATGATCAAAATGTTTGTTTTATGATTCATAGAAATGTGCAAAGGTCAGATATGTTAAAAGAATTAAAGGATCTTAAGTTTTATGTTGATTCAGGATGTACAGATCATATGGTTAACAAGAAGGAATATTTTTCAAATTTAATGACATTAACTAATCCAATAAAAATATCAGTAGCAAAGGAATCAAGCTTCTTATTAGCGGTAGGAGTTGGAAATTTAGAAATTTATAGTAATGTTGATAATAAAAGGATTAAATGTACTATTCAAAACGTTTTCTATGTACCTGATTTAAGGAAAAACCTACTTTCTGTCAAACGATTGGAAATGTTGAATATTAAAGTTTTATTCGAAAAAGGTCAAGTTAAATTATTGAATAATAGAAATGAAGTTTTAGGAATAGGGGACAGAGGTAGTTTATATGAAATTTCGTTTGAGCTCTCTTCATCAGAATGCTTATATATAGAAAATGATGATGAATACATAAAGTGGCACCGTAGATATGCACATATAGGGTTTAGTGGATTGAAAGAGATTATAAGATCTGATATGGTTACAGGTATAGATAAAAATATAAAGATTCATAATATAAGTTTTTGTGAACCCTGTATTAAGGGAAAGATGACACGTATTCCTTTTGGAACACGTACTAAAAGTAAAAGAATTCTTGAAATTATACATTCAGACTTATGTGGGCCTATTACTCCAGAGGCTATAGATGGTGGCAGATATTTCTTAACATTCATTGATGATTATTCTAATTTCTCTGTAGTTTATATTATAAAAAATAAGTCTGAAGTGTATGAAAAGTTTGTTGAATATTTGCATATGGTAGAAGCTAAATTTACATGTAAAATTCATAAATTAAGATGTGACAACGGTGGGGAATACATTTCAAGGGATATTATTAAGGTATGTCGCGAAAAGGGAATATTTATTGATTACACAACACCATATTCGCCTCAGCAGAATGGAAAGGCTGAACGGAAAAATAGAAGTTTGGTTGAACGTAGTAGAACAATATTAGAGGAAGCGGGTATGCCTAAAGAATTTTGGAATGAGGCTATTAGAACCGCGAACTATGTTATGAATAGAGGTATCTCATCAAATTTAAACGTCACCCCCGCTGAAATTTGGTACAATGCGAAACCAAACGTTAGTAATTTAAAAATTTTCGGATGTACTACATATAGCCATATACAAAAACAATTCCGAAGTGAATTTGATTCCAAGGTGGAAAAGTGTGTGATGGTTGGCTATGCACCAACAGGGTATAGGTTATGGAATATTGAGAAAGAAAAGATTATCATATCTAGAGATGTTGAATTTAATGAAAATAGTTTTTGGTTTAAAAATAAATTAATGATCAAACAGAAATTGAAGATGTTGTAGAACAAGAAAATAACACAAATAATAATGATGATATAAGAGAAAGCTCAGATGAAGAAAGTGAGAACGAATTTTCAAACAGAAAAGTAAGACATAGGGAACATAAAAGAAGTATTAAAACTCCTGCTAAGTACGATGACTTTGAACTTTATATGGCGTTTGATGCCACATCTTTTGTAGTAGACGTTCCTAAAAATATTTATGAAATTGAAAATAGACCTGACGAAAAACTGTGGTTGAATGCAATAGATAAAGAGCTTAACTCAGTAACTGAAAATGAAACTTGGCAAGTAGTAGATATGCCTGAAGGTGCTAAAATACTTGATACAAGGTGGGTTTTCTCCTACAAAAATTTAGAAAATGAGGAAAGAGATCGATATAAAGCTTGATTAGTTGTAAGGGGTTTTTTACAGGATAAAAATGTAGATTATCAAAATATTTATTCACCTGTAGCAAAAATGTCTACTCTCAGACTTTTACTAATAATAGGAAATCAGAATGAATTTTATTTTGGTCAACTTGACGTTAAAACGGCATTTCTGAACGGTACAGTGAACGAAGATATTTTTATTTATCCCCCCAAAGGTGTAAAGTGTGAAAAAGGTAAAGTGCTAAAGCTCAAGAAATCATTATATGGCTTGAAACAATCAAGTAAATGTTGGAATGACACAATAAATTCATTTCTATTAGATATAGGTTTTGAAAGATCCAACAGCGATTATTGTTTATATTATTTAAATAAATCATCTGTTATGGCTTATTTGTTAATTTATGTAGATGATATCATTATCTCTAGTTCTAGTTTACATTTAATAAATAAAATAAAATCAAAATTGATGACAAATTTCAAGATGGTAGATAAAGGAGAAATTAAACATTTTCTTGGTTTAGAGATAAACTATGATAGGGATAATGGGATTTTAAAAATAAATCAGGAAAGTTATATCAAAAATTTACTAAAAAAGTTCAAAATGGAGGAATGCAAAATTTCTTCTATACCAATAGAACCAAAATTAAATATAGAAATTTGCAAGAATGAAAATGAATTGACAAGGAAGCCATATCGAGAATTAATTGGGTGCTTGATGTACCTAATGTTAGGAACAAGACCCGATATCTGTTTTGCATTAAATTATTATAGTAGATTTCAAGACAAAGCCTCTGATGCAGCATGGAATCATTTAAAAGTGATACTTAGATACTTAAAGGGTACACAACATTTGGGATTAGAATTTAAAAGAGAGAAAAATGGGTTATTAAAATTAGAATGTTTTGTAGATGCCGATTGGGCTGGAGATACTCATGATCGTAAATCTGTCTCAGGGTTTGTATTTAGGCTATTTAATAACACCCTAATGTGGGCAACACGTAAACAACAATGTGTCTCATTATCCAGCACAGAGGCAGAATTAGTAGCCATGTGTAGTGCAGTATCGGAGGGATTGTGGTTACTGAAGTTGCTTAAGGTTTTTAATTTGAATATTGGACGAATGTTAATATATGAAGATAATCAGGGATGTATCGCAATTGTAAACAACCCTGCCAACAACCGAAGAGTTAAACATATTGACTTGAAATATAATTTTGTCTCAGAAAAAATAAGTAAAAACATTTTGAAGATACAATACATCTCAATCAAGGATCAGTTGGCAGACTTGTTAACAAAAGGTTTAACATTTGTTTTATTTAATAGATTTAGGTATTTGTTAGGCATTAAGGGTAAGAGTGATTTTAGTGAGGAGGGGTATTATATAATGCTTCACTATAATCTTATATTAGTTATGTTGAATGTTAGATGGCACCAGCGGTGCATTTTATTATATCATTTAGTTATTCTATGGTTAAATGATTTTTCTATGATGTTATAATGTAGCAGTTGATAATTACAAGAAACGTGGTTGAGTTTGATAGTTTGATGTAGTATGGTATATAAATGGATTTAAAGTATTGAGTCTTTATTATTTATCCTCTTAATAATGTTATGATATTATAATAACTGTATTTTGACAAGTTCAATATCCTTATGGATCCCATGTGAACGAATAAATCTTTCTATCTATCTATCTATATGATTTATCACAATATTTGCAAGGTATACTATAAACTACAAGATATTTTCACATATTTAGATATACAACTATCTTGGAAGGGTATTTGATGAATGTCAACATTATCAACCTACTGTTTTGGATTGTGTAATATTTGATGGTGCTGTATTTTTTGATGAAAAACTAAACAATTTTTTCTATAATTCTATACAGCATAACACAATAATATGCCTGTAAAAATATAAAACAATATACTTCTTGATAATCATTTGAAATAATATCCTGAACATTTATCACAGGTAGTTAGTTCATAATTTGTGTTTTCTCTTAGAACTTCTTGTTCTTCAATCTCTTGTCGTGCCATGTCAGCATTAATAGCCCATTCCATCATATAAACTTCTAATTTTATTAAAACATTTGAAGGAGACCGTAATGAAAGAATTATTTCATCGCAAATTAGTTGAATAAATAATAATTTTCTTTTTACCTCATCTAAATCCGCCACATACCTAGATATAAAATTATACAAATTATCGGCTTCCCCATTCTCGAATTTTTCTTGTAACAATTCGACTTGGCTTTTAATAAAAGATAAAAGCATCTTCGTATATTCTAAATGGCGGACACAGTTTGGAAACTGCTGATTGAAAAATTCCACGATTTGCCAAGTAAGACCATTTGATGTTGGACCGAATTGATGAAATATTTCTCTGAGAATTATAATAATTTTTTCACGTAATGACTTTTGGTCGATAACAGTCATCAATAATTTTGAAACCATAACAGCATTGTCCAAAGTGATTAAACCTCCAAAATCAAAATTCATAGAAGAGGTAGTTGAAGTGTTTGACATGGATTTGTGCGACAAGTTATTGAAATAGCTGTATACTTCTGTTCGAGATAAAGTAGTAATTTCAGATAAATCCACTGGAATGCCATTGAATGACACCATCCCTCCTTTCGCGGAAAATTTTATTCCCATTTCATTGAATTTTTTATTGGATCTGGACAAAAATGCGAACACTTCATCTGTGTTTTTTATTTTGAGTGTAGCGGAAATCACATCAGCTCTTCCTCGAATTACATCTCCATCGTTCATTCGTATAGTATCTAGTTCCAGTTTTCTAAACATTTTTCTGGAATTAAAAGAATGATGATCATTTTATATATAATATCTAGTTTCGCGTCAGAATTGTAACATTTGTATTAGAGGCCATTCATAAATTAAGTCACACGAATTTAATGATTTTTGCCACTTTGCAATTTTAAATTTAGAAATTATTAAATTAAAATAGTACGTTCAAAAAGTGTATTCATCGAGTTATTTCTACTCAAACTTTTTTTTTATTAAATAGACAACAATCAAAGATTTTTGAAAATCTACAACATATTTTTAGCGGAGGAGAACGAAATATTAAAATAATATGAATCTCGTAGGTACTTTCTTTTACACCCACAGGTTCTAGTTGTTTTTATGGTTTTGACGTTGAAGGAATATTCAATTTTTTACTCATATTCAATTTGTTAAATAAATTGAAAATCACGAAATATAAGTAGAACTATACATCCAAAGAAAAGAGACCCTAATTATTCTTCATTTACTTTTGAAATTTAATGAGGAGCATGCTAGTAAAAAAAAATCCTGCTAAACCCTTGTACTATTCTTTAATGAAAGCTTAAAAAAAAATCCTTATAATCTTTTTTGTACTGAACATAAATTGTAATATGTAACAGACTGGAAAACTTCAGTTGTTAGCCATTTGGAGGTATCTAAAACAGTGTTTTGAATAAATAGATAATGTTAGTAGGAGTTGGGTAGTATTTTGAAGTTTCTCGTTAGGGTTTAAATTTGGAGTTTTGATACTTTAGATGCATACATATGTCACGAAGCTTATTACTCGCCCCCTCCACCTTGTCTCACTTTTGGACCCTCTACCTCCCCCTTAACGTGTGAGGTAACTTACAGATGGCACCTTATAAACGAAATATTACTGAACTGAAACCTTCAGAAGTTACCTGTGTTTGTTACTCCTAAGCATGTTTTTATAGTCATTCAATACGTTAGTCTGCACTTCGTCTATTAGAGCTCCTGCTGTTCTAAAGCTATACACTGCATGACTGAAGAATAGAATTGACGTACTGAGCTGGAGAACAGTAAAGGCGGATGGCGCTTCGTCATCTATCCACCATCGCATAATGACCTCTACAGCCGAATTTCCTACCGCTAGTCCACCTATTCCGATGTTCGCCACTCCTAGTGTATTCACAGCAATTCTGGCAGACTACAAATATATGCTTATGTTAACATATTATTTAAGCATAAAAAATAAAATAAACTATAATCATCCGATGATAAAAAGTTTTCAACTTTTCAAAATCTGCTACTTTATATAAACCTATTTCACACTATTACATTTGGACGCTCCTTACGCTTCTATCAGAGCTTCTTCATCTGAACAAGTATCTAATAATAATAATAATAAATTTCTTTATTGCTGGAAAAATTTCAGAAGGCTATGGCGCAACTTTGAAAATTATAAAATTGAGTCTATAGAGGGTGAAAGGTAATAACACCTTAAACATAACAAATATAAATTTACAAGGAAAAGCATTGATGTTTGGCAAATTTATCACAGTTTTTCTAAATTTTGTTATAGTCTGTGTCGACGTGATATCAACAGGAAAGGACAGATATGCAAATAGGTAGATCCATATCAATTTACTTGAATTAAGAATAAAATAACTACTGTTTGAATAGAAACACCATTTGCCACTTGATGTGATACTGATTCTTTTACTACACACTACAATTTAAATGAAGTAAAAAGAATACACCTACCGTTCCAATAGAAACACCATTTGCTGCTAGTTGTGATACTGCCACGTTTGCTCCTGCTCCTGCAAACCCTACAGCACCCGCCGCTATATTGATATAAGCTCCTCTTGCTTCTGGTTCAGCCACATTCAAACTCTGAAATTTAGTAACAATGAAAGATTGCCCCATTTATTCAAATGTCTTGCACATTGTACATTCATTGCCTATAAAGTAACGTAGTAACTTTTATCTGAAACATATGAAAATTTAATAAGAAGAGAAAGGAACATGTAAGTATCTGAAAAAATAGAATGTTAGTGACAAGTTAAAGAATAAAACTAAAAAACAATATGACTAAAATTTAAATTCAATTTACTAGATAAATTGAAATGGAAATTGCACGTATCTGAAAAATGAATAAAAAATAAGTTGAAACAATATAATGAAATTGAATAGACAAGACGTTTCTGTCAGTTGGGTATCTCCAACTCTCTCAATTTTTCAGTATTCACTTGAGATTGGTTAGAGATACGTTGTGTATATTCAGTTTTATTATTTTACTTATTATTTATTTACTGATTAGCAAATTTATAAATTTTTCAGATGTGTGCAATTTCCATTTCAATTTATTTATCTACTTATTTGTAATTATTTTCATATTATTTATTTTAAATTTTCATATGTTTCAGATACAACTTTACACCCATATTTCATAGAGAATCCCAAATCCGGAAATTTAGAAACAATTAACCTTTTGTGAAGATAATTAAATTGAAAAATTACATGGATTATTATAAAATTAATAACTTGAAAAATTTAATCAATTTGAATGAAATTATGTAAGCAGTACTGGATCAGATATTGAACATTGAAAAGGAAGTTGAACTTGGGGACTGTTTCCCAAAAGGTTCTATTCTACTTCCAAGTACAATATAGTTGAACTCACCTCCCTATGGATTTTTCGATCTATTAAAGTATGAATACTGCGACCTAAAGAATATATCCCTGCTCCAACTCCTAAGGCAGCAGCACCAACTAAAGCAATGGGAGCTACAGTGATTGCAGGAATAGCAGCTGCAACAAAAACGCCAGAGGAACCCACCCCTAGTACAGTACTAGTGATGTCTGTAGCTAAAAGAACTTTCTTTCCTGCTCTGCAAGCTGGAGATTCTACTTTTTCGAGTTTAACTATCCCAAATTCATCTCCAGTATAGCGACCATCTTGCGGAACCACCATGAGACATTTGCAGAATTTATTATCTTCTAGATACTCTTTCCAACTTGTATACACTCGTCTAGTATGATCTATGATATTCCTACAGGGGTTGTCAGATTCTCTACATTTTCTGAGGATAAATACTGGTACAGGATTGTAGACATCACTACCACCCTCATCAAGTGGCACCAAGCAGTTGTAAACCACAGCAATTACTACCTGATTCTTATATTGTGAGAATTCATCTGTAATTTCAAATATTAATTTAGGTGGATATATTTCACCTTATACACTGATTCCTATAGTTGAAACCTAGATTTACATAATATGAGGCAAAGTGATGATCGATATGACTAATTTTGATAGATATCGATCATCATTAATTATTATCAATAACATTATACAAATAATAAAATTATTGAATCTACCTGCGAGATTCTGAATCCACAGAAAAAGTTAGTATATCTTACAAAGAAAGAGGTAAATGAAACATTAGTGATTCTAATCATTTGAGAAAATCACCAAAAGTTTAGAGATTGAATACTCACTGTTAACTTCCAAAATTGTTTCGTACATTTTATCTCTCTCCTCTTTCTGTTTATCGGCATACCCTGATTCCTCAATGGGCATTCCAAATAATGCGAAAGCAATTTTTTCTTTAAGGTGTTCCAATTCATTTGCTTCAAAAAGATCATAGTCCCTGTCACCCAAACCATCAAACATTCTTTGTTGAAAGTCGTTGTAGCTAAATATAAATATAAATATTTATTATATATATATATATATATATATATATATATATATATATATATATATAATTATATATATGTTCAGAAAGATTTCCGCGGTCGGAAGTATTTGAAAAACTTGGTTCACGGAATGAACCGCGTAAAAGATTTGAAAAATCTCGACGTTTCGGCTCCTTTTGCGAAGCCATCTTCAGGAGAATTAGAAAGGGAATAATTCAGAATCGTGGCCTCAATCTGCCTACTCCACGATTCGAATTAGGAGGAATCGGAAACAATACGATTGCGTGGTCTCAACCTGCCTACTCCACTAACCGTACTGCTTCCTGTCAACTCTGAAGTCTCAACCTGCCTAATCTTCAGAGTCAACTGACGGGCCGATCGTCGGGGGGCCGTATTTATAGGGGAGGGGGCGGGTACTCGCGCTCATCAGTGCGGGATGCCCGCTGATCAGTTGACTCTGAAGAGTAGGCAGGTTGAGACTTCAGAGTTGACAGGAAGCAGTACGGTTAGTGGAGTAGGCAGGTTGAGACCACGCAATCGTATTGTTTCCGATTCCTCCTAATTCGAATCGTGGAGTAGGCAGGTTGAGGCCACGATTCTGAATTATTCCCCTTCTAATTTCCCTGAAGATGGCTTCGCAAAAGGAGCCGAAACGTCGAGATTTTTCAAATCTTTTACGCGGTTCATTACGTGAACCAAGTTTTTCAATTATATATATATATATATATATATATATATATATATATATATATATATATATATATATATATATATATATATATATATAAATAAATATATGTATGTATGTGTATATATATATATATCTATATATATAAATAAATATATGTATGTATGTATATATATATATATATATATATATATATATATATATATATAAATATTTATATAAAAATATATTAATATATATATATATATATATATATATATATATATATATATATATATATATATATATATATAAATAGATGGACGGGTTGAATCGGGACACTCAGGTTTATGGTTAAATTAACGCCAACCCTGTCTCGAGGTAACCGTTTTCAGCTCAGTTAGCAGTTAGAAGATGAAACGAAAATGCTGGCGCCATTAGCCACCTGTTACATCAGTGTTAACTACAGAATATAAGAAAGCCACAAAATTTTATTCAAAATTAACGACTTTTTATTGATTAAAAAACTTTGCCTGGAAAGCACAAACGGAATGAAGGTAGGATAACTGAAAATTTTCATATTATAGTCTGAAGTGCTTTATACACAGGAAAAAATAATTTATCAGAAAAAATTAAAATAATTTCACTTTTAGGGGTCAATCAGGACAATGGTAAGGACATAGAAAAAAGTACCTGGGACACGTGTGTAACAAAATTATGGTGCTCAAACGTTGCAGATAGCTCTACAACAAATCAAAAGAGGTCAAATCGGCATACGGGAGGCCGAGCAAAGATTTTGAAAAATGATCTTATGTTAAACGTTCATTTGTTAAATAATCCCCTTTTCATGTTGTTTTTGTTGTATTTATCCCTATTTTGTGCAATGTATTTTTTCAAATACTTTTCTGTCCCGATTGGCTCCATTACTGGGTTGTATCGATCATTTCTAATAAAATAAATGGGTGTCCCGATTGACCCGTTTCGCGGGGCGAATCGGGACACCTACAAAAAAATTTCTTTTTAATCACCTGACAAACTGACAGGTCAGGATGATACGACGTTTTGAAGCTCTAGCAGAGACCTAACTTTTGGCACTGCTTTAGCCTCTATATTATTTAAGAAAAAAGTTATTTACAAAAATATGTAAAAACTGTCCCGATTCGCCCCGTTTGACGGTATATATATATATATATATATATATATATATATATATATATATATATATATATATATATATATAAATATATATATATATATATATATGTATATCCAGAAATTAAATAAAAAAATATTGGGTTTCTGCAAAAAAAAAATTTTATTTATTTTTATAATTGTTGAAAAAAGTTTTTTAGTAATTTTTAGTTAATATTCTTTAATATCTAGGAAGCCAATAGTCTATATAAATTATTGCTTAAATGATGTAGTGATAAGTTTAATAATTCATTGATTAAAAAGTCAACATACTCACGAGTTTGAACCAACTTCATTATTTTCCCCGGATATATCCATGTTCTCTTGTGTATTAGTACAGAAGCATTCAGTCAAAATTTCTAAACTTAATCTGAAATCATCTAAACCTCCTGATGACTTCATTATAGAACATATTTCAAAATTCATATCGACCGAAGTGATGAATATAGCAGCTGATTCTTGCTGCCTGATCATTTCTACACAGGGTTGAAGTTGAAAGACCCTGCTTAATGTATCACATAAAACTTCGTGAAATGTGCCATCTCCTATATCCCAACCAAGTATAGTAAAATATTCATCTAATAATTTTTTTATATTTTCATTTGATAAATACGAGCAAAAGTTTCTTGAGAACTCTGATCCTTGATTATGAAAGTAAAGTATCAAAATTTTTTGCTGAAAATCAAAGAAATTTTTTTATTATATATATATATATATACATATTTGTATATATATATATATATATATATATATATATATATATATATATATATATATATATATATATATATATATATATATATATATATATATATATATATATATATATATATATATTATATATATATATATATATATATATATACTATATTATATATATATATATATATATATATATATATAATATATATATATATATATATATATATATATATATATATATATATATATTATATATATATATATATATAATATATATATATATATATATATATATATATATAATATATATATATATATATATATATAATATATATATATATATTATATATTTATATATATATAAATATATATATATATATATATATTATATATATATATATATATATATATATATATATATTATATATATATATATATATTTATATATATATATATATATATATAAATATTTATATATATTTATTTATATATATATATATATATATTTATATATATAATATATATATATATATATATATATATATATATATATATATATATATATATATATATATATATATATATATATATATATATATATATATATATATATATATATATATATATATATATACATACATACCTACATACATATATATTTATGACTCACCCTGTTTCTATTCAAAAATAGACTATATAAAGCGTCATGTAAGGCACATATGTTTAAACTAACAGAAGTACTATAACCACTGTTGAAGAATTTATCCACAAAACTGAATGCTGCCACTTCATCTTGTGCTGCAAAAAATAATGAAATCGAATATATACATGACCTTGCATTAAAAGTAAGTAAGTATATATTTCAACAGGATTAAGAAGCACAAGACCGATCATTTTAATAGCAACATTACATTGTGTCATTATGAACATCTTACAAATGAGAATAATTACGAAAAAACTCTTTGTATGATTGTATGCCATTTAAATGATTACAATATATTCTGCTGTAAATGTTCTTGGCTTCAAGTTATTTATACATAAATGAAGATAAACAAATAAAGAATCAAAGGTTAAATACAAAATATAGGTTCACAAGGGCTTTATATTAAGAAGTTATTGCAGCTTTATTGCCTATGTGCTCTTCTTATAGAGGATATAAATCCAACTTAGAAAAAGTATGCTCAAATTACAAGTTTGGAGAACTACTCTAGAGACAACTTGCAAACTTATTGCAAATTATCAATTAAAATTTCAGAAGAATTATACAATATTTTCTAAACATATGATCGATTTTTAGTTCATGTATCAAATATAATATTCGTAAGATTGTCTAAAAGTTAGGCAACTATTAAATATATGCAGGTATTGTGAGATTCACAAAATGAAATTGAAACTGTTAAGTATTGTAATCATGCCCTTTCTTTCATAAATAACGCTTAATGTTATTCTATCAAAGAATACCCAATTAGATTTAATATGTTTTGTATTATTATTTCTTTTAAAAATGGGACATAATCAATGAATCTTCAAGGGATGAACAATTTGAATATCCTATATATCCCAGAATTGAACATAAATACTCTTGATAATGATAAATATATCACTAAGTGACTATCGATCATTTATGAAATAACACAAATCATTCCATGAGGATGTTCACAAATACATCTGTTTGCCAAGGAACACCATAGTGTTTTTATTATATAAGTATTTATTTTGCCTACATTTACCCAAACGAAAAAAAAATGATTTCAGCTGTCGAAATTATATTACTTTATACTTAATAAGATTAACACCTTACACAATGAAATATCATTTGATACCTTGTATAACACCACCCGGTCCTAAACTTGATGATATGGATGAAAGCATATTGTTACACTGTTGATGGATGGATTTTAGTTGACAGATTATCTGAAAATAAAAGAATGCATGATTAGCGCAGGAAATACGAAATAATAATCTTAGTTAGATAAAAATAAATGATAAGATCAATTTTCCACTACAATGATGTATCCCTACTTCATCTAGAATATTTCCATTGCACTAGTTAGTTTACTAGTACTAGTAGAGCCTTTTCGTAATGTTATCATAACAACACGAATTCTTAAAGCATAAGAAAGTTTTCTTGTTGGGGAAATACTGAAACCTGTACTTCCCCTTAGTCGTAGTAGAAATGTCCCTCTTCTGACAAAACTGAAAATAAAAAGTTTTAAATGAGGTTTTATAATATTGTAAAAGACTAATACGTTTTGATATTTAATGGAAATGGTTACGAAATACCTAAATAATATCTTCGTATTTGTAGAAATTGTAGACAGTAGATAGAATGACTAATATTGGTAACAATCTAACAATAAATTATATCTCTGACTCACTTAAATTGGATCATAGAAAAGAACATTATCTAATTATTAGTGACACATTCGTCCTTTTCTGTGGTGTACATGAAGAAGCCCAAAAATTTACAACCGTCATGAGCATGACATATTTCAGGAAAACTGGATATCCAGATTAATTTTTGATCAACGGCAATAATCGAAACAAACACATTACGAGAATGTATAGACAAGCAGAATAAATATAGATGTATATTGTAATGTTAGTCGTTCCAGGTTTATGATACCGTTTATAAGACCGTTTATAGCATGATCCATTTATTACCGAGTTCATCTCACAGGGTTTTTTCTCTTCGAGAGTGACTTGACTTACTTAATCATATCTACATTCTATCAATTAACATTTTTAATCGCTATCTTCGCATTATGGCTAACAAAATACCATTTTTTCAATCTACTTTATCTCCTACATTCCAAGGCTCGCACACACATACACACACACACACACACACACACACATATATATATATATATATATATATATATATATATATATATATATATATATATATATATATATATATATATATATATATATATATATATATATATATATACATACAGGTAAATATTTAAATTCAAACCTAAAAACTCTGATGTTTTACTCATACATTAAGCAACTGGTGAGTGTCGAAGTTATTCCTTCAATGAATACGGTGGTATCACCAAAATACTTTAATAGTTTTTAATAAAGGATTTGCTTAATCTAGTCTCTAGTGCAACATGTTACCCTATGGTCAGACCGCTTTTTTTTTAATGTAGGTTGAAATTATTTGGCACGATTATGGGAGTGTGCTATTCAGCAATGGGACTGCGTTCACTGACTGACAAACTATTAGATGCTTACTGCGTTACAATATTTCATTCATATCGAGGTGATAACTAATAAGTGAATCAACTATTACCTATATTGCCTAGAGAATTAGACTGAATATTTCAACTTGTCAAACTGACGTTAGTAATTCATAAATTCTCAGCTTGTCATCAATAACCGTAATATGAACTATGCTACTATGCAATAATTATCGGTCTTCCAGGGCTCTTTCGCTTCCTACAATGCCACAAGTGCATCAAAATTACCGATAATTTTGCATGACAGCGTGTTGTCAAAATACTGCATGAGTTCATTTTCATTTTCTCCACCGAAGGTGGAGGGCTCTTTCTCCAAAATATGAAAATGACCGAATGCAGTTTTTTAAAGACAACACGCTGGAATGCGAAATTATCCGGTTATTTTGATGCACGAGTGCAATTTTGGGGAATATTTCCCTCCTGTCAAAAATCCCTTGTAAATGGAATGCAGTTATCGAAAACTACAACAAGGCCGGCCGCACATTTACTACTATCGGATCTGATTAGAGAGATATCGGTAAAACGAATAGCGCCTGTGAACGTTATTAACGTCCTGCGGTATTGGTTTTACGTCAAGCGGTATTTTAGTTTTATTTAAGTTATCGGCAGCGATGTTTTACCGTGCCCTAATTCACAGAACCCGCGCTATTCGAAAATGTCACTTAACCTTTCAACCTAGCTTTATGCTTTGTGTCTTTTGTTTGTCTTGTCAGTTTTTATGTTTTTAATTGAATTTGTGCGTTTACCTTAGCCATATCCCGGGTTTTTTTGAATTATTATTGTTCCAATAAAAGACGAAAATTATATTTGTTATATAGATTCATTTTATTTTCAATCCTTTTTCCTAACTTCCACTAGAATCTCCGCAATGAATGAAGATCTTGAAGTGATAATTATTGGTGGTGGAAATGATCAAGACATTGAAGCCGCTATTTTGATGAACATTATAAGGGATCAACAAGATGTTGATGCCCAAGAGCGTTTTTCATTAGACGAAGTTCCAGATGAAGACTGTAAATTTTTGTTTAGGTTTGAGAAATACAATATTTACAGATTGTATCACGCTCTACAGATCCCAGAGTATGTATTTTATTAATTTACCATTACTTAAAAATCAAATTAAGGAATTAAAACAGTCGTACGTTTATATTGGTAGTAAGTACAAAAAACCAACAAAGATACATAACCTTAAACTTAAAAAAAAAAAACGCTGCGCATGAACGGCATGTTAATTTGTTAGGCGATATTTCAAATACCGTCTGTCGTTATGCTCCGTAAATTAGGGCTGGCGGTAACGTTATTAGAGAGATATCGGTAACCCAAATAGCGTCAGGCAGTATTAGAGCATACGTATTTTGACATTTAACCTATGCGCGATTCGATTCTTAACGCAACGTCCCTAAATAACGTTACCGCCAGCCCTAATTTACGGAGCATAACGACAGACGGTATATGAAATAGCGCCTAACAAATTAACATGCCGGGCATGCGCAGCACTTTTTTTTTAAGTTTAAGGTTATGTATCTTTGTTGTTTTTTTGTACTTACTACCAATATAAACGTACGACTGTTTTAATTCCTTCATTTGATTTTTAAGTAATGGTAAATTAATAAAATACAAACTCTGGGATCTGTAGAGCGTGATACAATCTGTAAATATTGTCTTTCTCAAACCTAAACAAAAATGTACAGTCTTCATCTGGAACTTCGTCTAATGAAAAACGCTGTTGGGCATCAACATCTTGTTGATCCCTTATAATGTTCATCAAAATAGCGGCTTCAATGTCTTGATCATTTCCACCACCAATAATTATCACTTCACGAACTTCATTCATTGCGGAGAATCTAGTGGAAGTTAGGAAAAAGGATTGAAAATAAAATGAATCTATATAACAAATATAATTTTCGTCTTTTATTGGAACAATAATAATTCAAAAAACCCCGGATATGTCTAAGGTAAACGCACAAATTCAATTAAAAACATAAAAACTGACAAGACAAACAAAAGACACAAAGCATAAAGCTAGGTTGAAAGGTTAAGTCACATTTTCGAATAGCCCGGGTTCTGTGAATTAGGGCACGGTAAAACATCGCTGCCGATAGCTGTTAAATAAAACTAAAATACCGCTTGACGTTAATAAGGTTCACAGGCGCTATTCGTTTTACCGATATCTCTCTATTAGGGAATTATTGGAAACGCTATAAGGTAAATGCCTTATTATGGTCGTTCCGAAAATAAGGGGTACTCATGCGCACTAGAAAAAATTTAATAAGGGAACCATAATAAAATACTGCTTTCCCTTATTTACGACTAGATACCGTAAATTATCGTTGCGTTAAGAATCGAATCGCGCATAGGTTAAATGTCAAAATACGTATGCTCTAATACTGCCTGACGCTATTTGGGTTACCGATATCTCTCTATCTGAAACGATTTCAACTCGGACCACTAGAGCACACTGCCGACAAAATACGTCCGATTTTATTTGAATGTCACAAGCTGGGATATTTTTCGACCGTGGTAATCAAATTTTCAGTATCGCACATGGTTTGACAATTCCTTTTTCTATACTCCCTGTCAAAAACTGACAGAAATAATCGTATGTTTGCGGTAGACTATGCAAGAACAATGGACGGCTTGCCTTCCGGTAGTCGGATCAGACTTTTAATCGGTCCGATTGGTAGGACGCACTGCTCGTGCATCCGAGTCGGACGTCGTATCCGATATCGGATCGTAAGTGTGCGCTATAATCATATAAAAGTTTAGGTATTTGAACGTCAGATGCCTTGATCCGACAATCGTTTCAGACAATCGGAACCGATTGTAGTAAATGTGCGGCCGGCCTAAAAGAATATCTGAAATTCAATGTTCTCTGAGCTCATGATTATTATAAAAGCATGGAGATATCATTCAATGTCACAACATTTTCAGTTGGGTAGTTGGTATGCGTCTGGATAATTTCGCATTCCAGCGTGTTGTCTTTGAAAAACTGCATTCGGTCATTTTCATATTTTGAAGAAAGAGAGAATGAAAATGAACTCATGCAGTTTTTTGACAACACGCTGTCATGCAAAATTATCGGTAATTTTGATGCACTTGTGCAATTACTTACGATAAAACTTGAATATTCTAATAATTAAACTTGAATGAGGAGAATACTACATCAGGAAAATGATATAAATTCTTATGGGTTTTTTTGAATTTATTCCTGGAGATTATAAAAGTGTAGCCAAAACTATCAGGGTCACCTCTCAGTAATATATATATATATATATATATATATATATATATATATATATATATATATATATATATATATATATATATATATATATATATTTATATATATATATATATATATATATATATATATATTTATATATATATATATATATATAGATATATATATATATATATATATATATATAATATTTAAGGGAGTGATTTGAAGAGAGAGTAAAAACCAATGTAAAAACACATACATACATTCCTGAAGCCAGATGACTATATAGGTCTTAGACTAGGAAAGAGAGGGGACGGGTAACACGCGCACCGGGCAATAAGCGATTGTTGTTACATTTATCGATTGACGACGCCATTTTCTGGTCCAAACGTTTGTGCTGGTGACAAAGTGAAAAAGTGTGGTTTTATTGAAATTTTGTATAAAAGACATTGTTTTTTTTCCTGATCATAATGGTGGTGTGTCCAGCTTATGGTCAAGAGTCACAGTTCCAAAAAAGTGCCTGCTGGCTCAAGGTTACGTGGTGCCAGCTGGTAACATAAAAATGTATTCAGTTAGCTGTCCACTCTCTTGCCTAGTCTAAGATATAGGTTGAATAAAGAAGGTTATCTTATTCCCATCATAACATGTAAGGGTGGGCAAATTTCGATGTTTGTATGGGGCATCTCGGTTACTATAGGAGATTAAAAAAAAATGGAGGACGCATTCTCAATTTTTTTTTCTAGACAGATTCACTGGCGAAAACCAATATTTGCTGTCGTCTTTTGTTTTCGAGTTATGAACAAAAGTTCGCCTTTTCGAAGTAATCGAAAATTACGAGAAATGTGATATGTTAGAAAGCTTTTTTCAAAGTACCTAATAATTGTTGTGGTATTGCACATGAGATATATTTAAATCGCTATCCAGAAGAAAGACAACCTAATGAAGCTATTTTCAAAAGTTTAAAAATTGTTATTTAACATCTTCAATGTTGTAATTTCCTCTGGTGTCAAATGATCCGCCATTGAAAAATAAGAATTTCTTTTAAACTTTTGAAAAAAAGTGCCTTAAGAATGTAAGAGTAATTATCTCGTAACTTCTCTATCAACCATGATATTCACACTTGTCTAAAAGTCGAAAAATCGAACTTTTGTTTATAACTCGAAAACAAAAGATGATAGCAATTATTTGTTTTTGCCAGCGAATGTGTCTTGAGAAAAAGAGATCGAGAATGCTTCCTTCATTTTTACCCCGAGGCGAAGCTAAAGGGGTTATAGTCTCATGACAAAAAGTTGGGATCTGGTCCGATTTTAAAAATTCCAACAAACACATATGATTTCATAAGGGAATTTTTTTTCACAATTTTTCCCCACGAAGAATAAAAAAATATAGCGTTTTTTAGATAGGCATTACGACATGCACATGCGCCAAGGGGTTTCATCATTCCTAGTGCTACGCAGTAGGATGTCCGGATTTTTAGTATCTCTTATAGTTACCGAGATACCCCATACAAACATCTAAATTTGCCCAGCCTGTACATGATACATGTAACCAGGGCCGGAACTACAATGGGGCAACCGGTGCGTTTCCCCGGGGCCTCCTACTCGAGGGGGCCCCCTGAAAATGAAAACCCAAATTGAAAATATTGAAAAAAACTTGAACAAAGATTCCTAAAAATATTATTTATCATCAAAATGAATTAATTAAGGTGATAAAAAATAAGACAATCTATAAGTAGGTCGCTAATCTGAACCAATGTTGACAGGGGCTATTTTATAATATTCCATTGCTGGATAATTCAAAACGAGTTTGCTTCTGTTTATAAAAGAATAAAAATTTTTTGTTTTAATTTTTTGCGTTTGCATAAAATGTAATAAAAACGTTAATCAAAGATTGCCAGGTTATGATGACTATTTCCGCACGTTAATATAACAGATTGAAATGTGTGAAACTTCCTTATGATTCAAGGTTTTAGCTTACGAATTCTACTCAGTTAGTACTTCAACTAATTGTTTGTAATGAATAATATATAAATAGCATTAGGTATTATGGACAAAATACAGTTATTTTTACCCTCATTTCTATTACTATTAATACCTACCACAGTAAGAAAATTAGATAGATATTCCGGCTTTATTAGATGTAATGTGATGGTAAGAGGAATATAAATAGCTGAAATGCCTACATTTAAAAAACATCAAACAATTTGTAATTAATAAAAATACAATCATATGAACTCAAAGAAATAGAAAATAATTAAATATACGAAAAAATATATAAATCGAAAGAAAAGTATTGTATTAATAAAATTTAAGAAACGGAGTACTCAGATGAAAAAAATTCCATCAGTAACATAAAACAATACAGAAACTCTATATCGCTCAATAGAACGTATTCTCTAACAGGAGTTCTCTCACTAATTTCCTTATTATTATTACTAGCCAAATATAGAATATAAGAATATGCGAATATCATTTCTGACAAGTCACAAAACTGTAGGTAGTCTGTCTAGCTAGAGTTGGCGTGCACGTCACAGACATGCGCAGATAACGACGCAAGGCTGCCTACCCAAATAAATAAAATTCGAAATTGCCAAAATTCATATTTGTCGTAAGTAATTTTTTGAAAAAGTAGTTATGTGGTGATAGTGACCGGATCCATCCATTTCGACAAATATTCTGTCCATAACATATCAAATCGTATGTATCTCTCAAAAAAAATTAACACTCCGATTAATGAAAATAAGTTGAATGTTTGTTAAGTTGTCATTCTATTTCAAAATTTGTTATATTGTCGGACCCTCTCGACCAACGCGCCGGCATTTCACGTTTGACAGTCGCCGCGTCGCTGAGATAACCTAATTCTTCGAAGATTCTATAAGTAAAAGTGCGATTTGAGATTATTTATTACGTCTGGCAACAATGTTCACGATGGACGCCATATTTGATTGATGACGTGCACGCCAACTCTCGCTGTACAGACTATATACATTTAAAATTTCTGTTTGAAGATTTTGCGAGTAATTGTATCGTTAAAATTGAAGCATTCATGACATGAGTAAAATGGGGATCATCAAATCATTTTCAGGCTTTTCAGATGAATTGACATTTGTCGAAATTTTTCAACTGCTTGAAGTGTGCAGTGTAATTTCAAGCACTGAATATGATTTATTTTTGTTTTCTAAGTAAGTCTCGATAACATGGTTTTTGTTCAGGTATCACAGAAGCATGCACCGGTCAATTATGGTTTAATTCGTGAGAGTCATCTGGAATTCATCGTAAGTACCTATATGAAACTTCAAATAATGGGTAACATCATAGATCCTCTGCGTGTTCAGCTACCTCATCTTGTTTATAGTGAACACACCTACATCATGAAACAAATTAATTTCCCCGTTTCACTCTTGTTCAGTTTAAGTCCATTCTACATGACCCACTTGACAGCACGTTCAGAAACTCTACTCTAAGAGTTGATTCAATTACACATTCTTAAATGTGAAATTAAAAACATGTTTTCACTATCTCCTCTTTTTGAACGGTGAAATTTTATGTTTTTGATTGATTCACGCCATTTTTTATTTATTACTAGAACTTATTTCTCTAAACGCCCATAGGATAGATTTGATTTGAAATTTAATTTTCATATTAAAACAATGGTTAATAATAACAATTTATACATTTATTGAAAGAAATAACGCATGACGCACGTTTCGGTGGAACTTCACCTTCTTCAGATGCTAATGTCAAAATAACTATGTTTCTCTCTTATATCGAAAACAAAAAATAAAGAGATGACAGATTGTGTAGAAGGGGTAAATAGAAAGATGGTTGCAAATAATTATTAGAATAGGATAAACCAATTCTGAACTGCTAGTATAATCGTATAATCGTTTAGGCTATTCAATAGGAGACCGGAATGCTTGTATTTATTTATCTGAAATGATTCTAAGAAATTAAGTTTAATTCCCTTACTTTCAGTATTTAATATTTTAAAATCGAAATTGAATGTGTGATTTTCTTGGATTAAAAGGTTTGCATAATGTGAATCCGACTTCTGATTAACAAAGCCGGATTCACATTATGCAAACCATTTAATCTAAGAAAATCACACATTCAATTTCGATTTTAAAATATTAAATACTGAAAGTAAGGGAATTAAACTTAATTTTTTTAGAATCATTACAGATAAATAAATAGTAATAATAATAATAATACTAATTTTATTGCACAAACAAAACACCTCTATCTGTATTTGTACAAAAGGTTTAAAGGCCAGTCTTCACTGTTCTACCACTTCAACCTAATTAAAAAGACTTAAAATGACAGTAACATCCTCAATAAATGCAAAGCACACAGACCATGCAGGGCTACATCCCTCTCACAAAGTCTGCAACTGCAGCATACACCTCTTAAATTTAGTCCGGAAACACGCAACAGAATTACATGCCAGAAAAATATCATGATGCTTGTTAAAAATATATGTGGCCTTATAGACAAAACTCTTCTCAAACTTGCAAAAATGCAAGCATTCCGGTCTCCTATTGAATAGCTAATCGATCATACTTCAAGCCCCCTTCTCAATCTTTTCAAAATTACCGAACTACCTGAGTAGCAGTTCAGAATTGGTTTTTTTCTATTCTAATAGAGAGAAACATAGTTAGTTTGCCATTATCATCTGAAGAAGGTGAAGTTCCACCGAAACGTGTGTCATGCGTTATTTCTTTTAATAAATGTGTAAATTGTTATTATTAACCATTGTTTCAATATGTTTATTAATTTACACCAACTATCGGCCTAATCAATCCAAAAAATTATTTAATTTTCACATTAAGGAAATTCCAACAATATCTACCATAATATATAAGGTCTTCTTGAAATTGCTTAGTGATAACTTTAGAAATTAAAAGCAAGGTTCCATAGATTGAAGAGTGAGTCAATTATTGAGCAAACATGAAAGGAATCCATTTTTGTAGATAATAATAAAACCGCAGACAGACTTATCATGAGTTGCGAAAATCAAACACTCTTCTGCATTATTATTTATTCAAATGAAATTCAAAAACAGAGTTATGTTTTTTCGCATTTGTCTTTCGAACATGTCCTTCAAAAGTTTCCAAATGTACTGGTTATAATGATATGTACAAATCAAAATTGGTCTAAGTAAAAGTACCTACATTTGTTTTCACTGTCATTTTAGGATGAAATTTTAAAATATTTCGTTTAAAAGAGCAATTTGTTTAAAGTTTTGATTAATTTTTGCTGAGAATGAATATATTTTATAATTTATTTACTTGATGAGATAATTGCTTAGGGTGCAGAATGCAAAAGCAGAGGAAAAAATTTACATGATCCAAAAAATTTTACACTTTTATCAGTCTTTATATTCTAGATATGAAAAATGGCTTTGTGCCAATTGAAAAATGTTCATTTGAGTCTATGATAAGATATTTTCTAGACTGCATTATTATCACCCAGATAAACTCAGCACATTTTCGAAAATTTTCAACGTATTGATTTCTATTAGCAAAATTAGGACAAATGATATTATGCGAATTTGACCTGAACTATCAGCATTGCAGAAATTATGTTCATCACAACACGTTATACACGAATGAAGTTTAGTCCTTTCTCCTATTACTATACAACCAGGTTCGCAAGTTTCACTGCAATTTCTTTGAAGAAGCCAAAGTTTAGGCTTTCCTGTGATTTCATCTGTACTTGTGGACATGGATATCCTTCGCACCTTTAATAAAAAGTAACAATAAGTACATATATTTTGTTCATTTATATAGAGCGAATCAGTTTATTTTTCGATTTATATATATTTATATATATATATATATTATATATATATATATATATATATATATATATATATATATATATATATATATATATATATATATGTATATTATATATATTATATATATATATATATATATATATATATATATATTATATATATTATATATATATATATATATATATATATATATATATATATATATATTTAATATTAAATATATATATATATTTATCTATATATATATATATATATATATATAATTATATATATATATATATATATATATATATATATATATATATATATATATATATATATATATATATATATATATATATATATATATATATATATATATATCTATATATCAGTGGCGTAGATAGGGGGGAGGATCAAGGGGATCAATCCCCCCCATGAGCCTACGATAATTATCATAGAACTAAATAAAGTCTTCGTATTTATGTACGTATTTGAGTACATTTACATGAAATTTACTAAGCACTAGCACCTCTTCTGGCATTATGTATGTGCAATTATATAAAAAATCACCTAGATATGTTATTGTGACGGCTGTGCAATTGAGTAATGTATAATTCCGCGCTTCGAACAGGCCGACTAATCAGGAATGGACATAATTTTGACATTATAAAGTAACTAGCAGTTTTGAGAATATTTTATTTAATGTTGAATTAGTAAGTTTAATCGGTCACTATGAGCAAAAAGGCGTTTAAAAAGATCAAATGGCTCTAATGGAAAATTTTCATTTCGAAAGAAAGAAGACAACCAAAATCTCCACGCACTTCTCTTTCTAAATTGAATACTATACTAACCTACTATTAAACAAAAAAGCTCGAGCTTTTGTTAAATGGTGTTCTATTATATCTAAAGCAGTTTTGTTCAATAGTATATGTAGTATAAAATTTAGAAAGGGAAGAAGTGCGAGGAGGTTTTGGTTGACTTCTTCCTTCGTACATAAAATTTTCCATTTCAGCTCTTTCAAAACACGTTTTTTCGTCTTAGTGACCGATTAAATTCCTGTTTTCATTCGAGGAGCGTGACTTCTGCTCATAGAAGATTTTCAATCAATATTTAATATTTCGAATATTTTTTAATGTAGAGGAGGTATCAAAATATGAGCTTCTTAAAAAACAGGACTACATTTTAGCTTTGATTGTCAATTTAGTTACTCAATAATATTTTGGAGTTAATAAAAATTGTCGAGTTAGTCAAAATTTTCTTGCGATGGCGTATAATACATTTCTTCATCATGGATCTTGGAGAAATATTTACTAATCATGAGAATACAGTCTAGTTTACAAGTGCTTTTTTGTTGCGAAAGTCACGCCCATTTGGGACACTTTAATAGCTCCAAGAATGAAAAAATTTCAGATCTATACTTGAACAGTTATCACAATTTTCATGTTCAAGCTTCAAAAAATTGTTAATTAACTATTGCATAACTAATAGAAAAATTTCTATTACCGCCGGATTATTGTTCATTCACCGATTCAGTCACTTTTTATATAAAATATGGTAAAATATGGTTAAATAATGTTTATTTTTGAAGTGTCCCAAATGGGCGTGACTTGCCCAAACCAAGATACCCCTCTTCAGCCGTATTTTTACCTCTCTGAGAAAATTATGAATATTGATTCTACAGTTCCGGATGTTAAGTTTTTCTTTTGGTAAATATCTTCTTCTTTTTGAATCTTTCTTCAGATTTCAAAAATCTCAATTAGTTTTTGACAATTTGGCAAAAAACTAATCCCCTTTTTGTCAGTAGGTATATTGTTTATAACTTTCAAAATTTTTAATTTTTTAAAAAAACATCTACATGCTACTCCAAATCGAATGACACTTCGCTTTTATTTTTCCGAAACTGCTGGAAAAAGTTGAACAAAAAAGCACTTCTTGACTAGACTATTTTTATCAACTCCAGGAACCTACAGTTTCACGCCGGTTCTGAATGGCCAATGGGCTTGAAAGTCATTACCCAACAGATTAATTTTCGGACAACTAAATTCCGGACATACACAACACCCAAGAGCAAGATGGGACTCGAACCCACAATCCTCTGTTTACAAGCAATAAACCTCACCGCTGGGCTACCGAGGCCTCCTTGACGAGACTAAATATATTAAAAAGATTTTCGGTGTTTTTCAATTGGCAAAGCAGCTGATAAATTCATCAAAACAGACAAGTTTCATCAAAATTTTTTTTACTGTCACACCTGCTGTTCTCGTTACTTGAAAGTGTGAAAGAAATATTCAATGCGTCAAGGCGATCTTAAGCCTGAAAATTTTTTTTTTCTGGTTATTTTGTTCTACATGATAGAATATTTTTATTAACAAAAATAGAACTTTAGACGAAAAACTTATGGAATTTTACACAAAGTCATATCCCCCCCATCGCAAAAAGCTATCTACGCCACTGTATATATATATATATATATATATATATATATATATATATATATATATATTTAGATAGATATAAATTCATTTACAGAATTACTAAAATCCTTCTTAATTATGCATAATAATACATATATTCATGGGCGCCGCCAGCCAGTAAGGCAGGGGGGGGGGCAAGACACGGGGCCCGGGGGTGTCTTCCCCCGCCGCTGGCGAAAATTTTCGTTTTTAAATTTATTTCTATTGCTAGATTTGATCAGTTTTTTGTATAAGTCTGTTGAACCTTAAGAAATAACCTATTGATTTAAAAAAAAAATACTGAACGTGAAAATGTGCTTGCAGGTTAGCATAGTAATATCTTATAATGAAGTCCATTGTATGAAGAACATAATTAGACAGCATAGAGAAGACAGCGAAACAAAATTTAAAAATATTTAAAAAAAAGCTGAAGAGGACGCCCAAAAGTTGGGGTTTGAGTTGGTGATGCCGTGCCTAGCATCAAAAAAGATTAATCGAAAAAATTATCTACCAATGTCATTGGGCGCATACTATCGAAAAGGAATTTTCATTCTATATCTAGAAGCTCTATTTCAGTATCTAGTTCTAGAGAGTCGAAATATACAACTTATATGAACTTCATCCAAAAAACATGCGGAGCATGACTTTGAAAACATTTTTAGAGGTAGCAGATGCTATTCAAGACTTTTACGGTGATCTTTTGGATAACTTTCTGCCAGAGGCACTTGTATGAAATGTGGAAGTTGTCTGAACTTACTCCTCCAGAAATCAAAAAATTAAAATATATCGACCTGCTTAAATTTTCATTGGGCAATATGCCCTCTGTAACGGAAGCAATCAAAATTTGATTAACTCTTCCAGCCACAATCTGTACCGTTAAAAGGTCCTTCAGCGCATTAAGACAGTCAAGACATGGCTAAGCTCGACTATGATAGACTTTCCGGACTTTGTATGATGAGTATTCATCGTGAAAGGGACTGGGAAAATACAGCATTTATTAATATAGTAATTAATCAATACTGGCTTCGCCCCAGAATAGTGCTGTTATTTTTTTATTTTTCAAAGAATAAGTTACTTGAAAAAATATGTTTATATTTTAAGTTTGTTCTCTGGTTGTGTATTTCTATGTCAACATGTTTTATTATTTTATATTTTTTGTGAAATGATTGTATGCTTTTTATTTTGTTGTAATTTAACTTGTTCTTTCTCATTCCAAGGAAGGGGCAAATGCCCGATTTGCCCCCCCCCTTGCCGGCGCCCATGCATATATTTCGCATACTTGTGACAGCATAGTTATTCATTGTTCCTATTATGTGTTTTCATGTTAATATTTTTATCAAAAAATATGTTACTTTGATTAATGTATGGTCCTTATGAGAATATTGTTTTAATTCTACTAAATTCTGAGTGAATTTGGTGAAAATATCATAAATAGTTTCCATTTGCTCTTCAAGTGATATATAAATCCTGAAATAAACAATTCTGACATCTCTTCATTTAATTACTTTCAAACGTGGTTAATTTATTTTATTGTGCCTGCTATTTAATAGGTATATTATATTATATAGCGTTGTTCCAACCCGGTATTTTTATTCATTCATTCCGTACCCTTGAGCAGCTATAATTTGATGATTTCAGAGTCTAAATATACACAATAATTTTTAAACAACAATAATACTCAGATACAATCCACCAAACTTAATAATAAAAAAGAATTTTTTTTAATTATGAATAGATAACGAAATTATTGTTCAAGGTATGTTTTGAGGTGCTATGGGCGCTATGGCACATTTTTTTGATACTTTTGTTACGGCTATTTCGACTGGTAAAGAACTATAGACATAGATACTCTGATAAATTGAAGAATTTTGACAACACATATTCTTGCAAATTTTTCTTAGCTCATTTTTATTCTTTTATATTATAGTTGTGTTTTTCCTTAACTAAGAACAAAGTAATGAATGTACTCAATAAATTATCCTTTATTTTGTAAATTTATTTTGCTTTCTCTAGTTTGTTGAAGTAACAGAATATAGCTGAGTTGTTGGTGTAAAGAAGTCCAAGTTGTAAATAAATTTAATAGATCTGTTTTGTACTATTTGAATTTTTTGTATCAAATATTTTAGAGCATTTTCCCAGCAGTGTGCATTCAATACCTCAGCTGAGATTCAATGAAGTTATTATATAGTACCAGTACCTAATACTTTATATGAATAATCTAACAAATAAGAATATCTTTTCACAGCTCCTTCCAGTGGCGGATCAATGAAGTTCTCTGGGGAGGGGCGCTATTTAAAGATATATTTGCGGGAGGTCTGGGGAAAAAAATAAAAAAGACACCCTTCTGAAAAAGGCTTTTTGACTCTCTCTGGCACTTGAAACTAATAACAGATAAGTGAAAAAATGTCCTCTTTTTCCTTCATGTTATCTCCTACTTCTCACAAAATAAAACAAAATTGATTCTCCAGTTAGCGCCTAATAAGGGTGTTTGATATATAACAACTTATTAAGAAATATTTTTAGTTTTTAACAACTTATTTGGGCTACCCAAGTGAAATTAATTTATTCGGATCCGATTAATTTTGCGACAAATACAATATAGAAGTAATAAAAAGGTTTAAAAATCGAATAAATATAAATAGGTCAGGGATTTGTGGTTAATAAGGCAGTAAGTCATAACGAAATGCCCCCTAGTTCTGATATTTGAGCTTAATTATTTTATATTTTATATTTCTTATCAACAAGAGTATGAAGTATATTTTTTTGGTTTCCAGTTAGAGCCCATTTGTGGGCTATTATGAAGGCTGAAGTAAACGTGGTCAGCTGCACTTAATATAAGCTTACTTACTAAACGTAAACGTACCACAAAAACCTATTTTTTCGATATAATTTAAGTAGATATTTAAAAAGAAGATTTGCATTGGGGCCTCGGTAGACCAGCGGTAAGCGAGTACCGCCTTGTACCGTTTGTTGACCGAGGATGTGGGTTCGAGTCCCACCTTGCTCTTGGGCGTTGTGTATGTCCTGAATTTAGTGGTTCTAATTATTAGATTGAGTGTTGGGTAATGTACATTGTTTACAAGCCCATTGGCCGTTCGGAACCGGCGTTAAACTGTAGGTCCCTCGAGTTAAAAAAAAAAAGATTTGCATTTTTTTTAATGTCGGTCGCCTCCCCCGCTTTAATCCGCCACTGGCTCCTACCATTGGAAAACTGTTTTTCACGGCACCTCTCGTCTTTTTTTTTGTTCTAACCCATCGATAACTGGTTTTCTTCATAAATATATAAAATATACAAACCTGACATTTTTTTTGTTCCTTGGAACATTTCATGTGCATGTTCGACGAGTTAGCATGTAAGTCAAGACATCCTTCTCCATCAATCATGGTATCACATCTGTAACAGGAGAGATCATGGTGTTTTTCGCTAGCCGCTTTCGTTTTGTACTGCACCTCACTGGATTCTGGAATCAATACAGAAAAGCTAAAAGCTTGTTGTCATGGTTACTAACGGAGTCGTATTATGGGATTTGGGGATCAGGATCGGATTCGTAAGTTACCTTCCTTCATAAGCAATACATTATTGGAGTATCTGAAAAAAATTATAACTAAACGGAAACACTTGTTTCCAAAAGATCTTTGCTTTTATCAGTTAGTGATGAACGTGTCGCCTCAACAAGAGCTTCAATTTTTGAAAATATAAATTTTTCCTAATACATGTTTGTGTTATTTAAATCAAAAATCTACGTTTATCATTCGAATAATATTTTTTTTTGTCTAATATGAGTATCAGCAAACATCAAATTACAACCTGAGAAGCGGCGCTGTTTAATATACATTAAAAATTAATAGCTCTCAATTTTGGCGATTTTTATTTGATAGTTGATAAGAAATATGCCAATAAAATATTAGTTTGCATAAGGAACAACTTCGTATTCAATAATGTAAACATAATATTATATTTATATTCATATATACATAGATCAATAAAGTATAAACTTTAAAATGAAAACACTTGGCTTATGTTTCACAATATAAAAAATATTTAGATACTGTATTTAGCAGTAACGAAAAGTCGACATGTTTCGAGTTATGAACTCATTATCAAGACTGAGTATTACATCCTTTTTTATAGAACAGACAAAAGCAAAGGTGATACCTGAAAATCAATTTGTTCGTTTACAAGGGGTAATTGACTATTATGGGCGGAACTTATTTCGAGAATTTCAGGAAGGTCAAGGCGCTTTCCTTTGTTACCTGAATGTAACAATTTGGTTTTGTTGAAATCCAGGAAGTGATTGAATTTTATACAATGCTCAGAGAAGCCAGTGGTATTTTTGTTTTGTAAAATTGACTTTTTATGTTCTTCAACACGAATATTTATATTCCTTCCTGTCTGTCCAATATATTCGTCGCAAAATATTTTGTAAACACCACTGTTTTCTCCGATGTTAGATTTTTCTTTACTATTGACCAAGAATGACTTCAAGTTTCTTTTATTTGTACAAATTGTTTTAACGTTATTTTTCGATAGTCTGTTACAAATTTTGCTACTCAAATTAGGTACATAATTTATTGGGAAGTATTTTTGTTCTTCATTAATAGTTTGCGTGGGGTATATTGAATGCAACAAATACTTTATTCGTTTTTTCCCAATGAGCTTGTCGATAAGACTTTCATTGTAACCGTTATTAGTTGCTAATAATTTAATTGTATTAACTTCAGTTTGAAAATTTGTTTCCGATAATGGAATCGTGAACAACCTATGTATGAACGAATGAAAAGCACTGAGTTTTATTTTAATGTGTTGGTTACTGTCGCTGTGAATTAAAGTATCTGTGAAGGTTGGTTTTATATAAATGTTGAAAGTAAGAGAATTCAAATTCCTAGCAATCTGAACTTCTAAGAAATTCAAGATACCGTTTTCGTTTTCTACTTCTTTTGTAAATTGAATCGAGTTGTAGAAAGTATTTATATATTTAAGGAAATTATCTAACTGTCTATCTGTACCGGTCCAAATACAAAAAATATCATCTACATAACGCCTCCATAATGAAACGTTAGTAATTAAATTATTATCAGCATTGAAAATTTTTTCTTCTAAGTTACTCATGAAAATTTCACTCAACAAAGGCGATAACGGTGATCCCATGGGCAATCCGTCTTCTTGTCTGTATATTATATTATTAAATTTGAAATAACTCTGTTTCAAACATAAGTTTAAGACAGACATTGTTTCGTTGACTGGTTGAGTTGTTAAATTTGGGTTCATCTCTAGATATCGCTTAACAATATTTTTAACTTATTGAGTTGGCGTGGAAGGAAATAAGTTGATAACGTCAAATGAAATTAATTTAGCTTTTAAAGGAATTTTGATATTCTTAAGATGATTAACTAACTGAATAGAATTTTTAATGCTATACTCCGGATTGAATTGAATTAACGTGGGTAATTTCTTATTCAAATACTGACATAATTTATACGCAGGAGCGTTAATATAAAATACTATTGGACGCATCGGGCAATCAATTTTATGTAGGTATTTTTGGTGAAGTATATAAAACCGGGGTGCGTGGGTTCACCAAGTGATGTGCGACAATTCAATCTCAGTTATACATAGATCTATATATATATATATATATATATATATATATATATATATATATATATATATATATATATATATATATATATATATATATATATATATATATATATATATATATATATATATATATATATATATATATATATGTATATATTTATTCGAATTGTTGTTGCCTGTGATCTATTTTTAATCTTTTGATAATTATTAGCAATAACAGGCTGGTTGAATCTTAAAAAACTCGATTTTATTAAAAAATTGACGTTTCACTATGATATTCGTAATTGAAATTTCTTTGACATTTATTGATGTGAAAAAATTGAAAAGATAAGGCTGCTTTGTCTTGCTAATTATTTATTATATGCTATTCAGTCTAATATTAACATTCAAAAATGTTATCATTAGATGGTAAGGGAAACCAAAGAAACCTTTACCTACGTAATGTTTGAAAATAAAAATAATAGGGTACTATTTATCTAACAACAAAGAAATCAGTCATGGGAAAACATTAAAGATGTGGAGCAAAATTATCGGTATAGCACGTTTATATGGAAGCAGCCGTTGACACGTGTTTCGGACTCTTTGGTCCTCATCAGAACGGCGTAGCAAAGCATTGGATTGAAAATTTGAAGATGAAAATAGTACAACAAACAAAATCCTCTGATACGGAAGACAATCACCCTCATTGTGGTTTATTGTTTGAACTCTCCGGTATGGGAGATTTGGTCAAACTTTGCCACGGAGGCGATTAATGCTATCCGCGAGAACTAAGAACGAGTAAATAAACAATAACAAAGAAATTAGTCGCGGAAAAATATTAAATTGGTAGAGCAAAATTATCGTTCGTTTATATGGAAGTAGCCGTTTTTAATGAAATTTTTTATTTATTTAGGATTTCAAATCCTTTAAAAAAAAGGAGTACTTACAGTTTATAAAAACTTTGCTCCACATCTTTAATGTTTTCCCATGACTGATTTCTTTGTTGTTAGATAAATAGTACCCTATTATTTTTATTTTCAAACATTACGTAGGTAAAGGTTTCTTTGGTTTCCCTCACCATCTAATGATAACATTTTTGAATGTTAATATTAGACTGAATAGCATATAATAAATAATTAGCAAGACAAAGCAGCCTTATCTTTTCAATTTTTTCACATCAATAAATGTCAAAGAAATTTCAATTACGAATATCATAGTGAAACGTCAATTTTTTAATAAAATCGAGTTTTTTAAGATTCAACCAGCCTGTTATTGCTAATAATTATCAAAAGATTAAAAATAGATCACAGGCAACAACAATTCGAATAAATAATTAAATATTGCAAGCTGAAAATATGGCAATGACCCCAAACTTAAGCTGAGAGTTTCAAAGTTTTTATAAACTGTAAGTACCCCTTTTTTTTAAAGGATTTGAAATTCTAAATAAATAAAAAATTTCATTAAAAACGGCTACTTCCATATAAACGAACTATACCGATAATTTTGCTCTACCAATTTAATATTTTTCCGCGACTAATTTCTTTGTTATTGTTTATTTACTCGTTCTTAGTTCTCGCGGATAGCATTAATCGCCTCCGTGGCAAAGTTTGACCAAATCTCCCATACCGGAGAGTTCAAACAATAAACCACAATGAGGGTGATTGTCTTCCGTATCAGAGGATTTTGTTTGTTGTACTATTTTCATCTTCAAATTTTCAATCCAATGCTTTGCTACGCCGTTCTGATGAGGACCAAAGAGTCCGAAACACGTGTCAACGGCTATACCGATAATTTTGCTCCACATCTTTAATGTTTTCCCATGACTGATTTCTTTGTTGTTAGATAAATAGTACCCTATTATTTTTATTTTCAAACATTACGTAGGTAAAGGTTTCTTTGGTTTCCCTTACCATCTAATGATAACATTTTTGAATGTTAATATTAGACTGAATAGCATATAATAAATAATTAGCAAGACAAAGCAGCCTTATCTTTTCAATTTTTTCACATCAATAAATGTCAAAGAAATTTCAATTACGAATATCATAGTGAAACGTCAATTTTTTAATAAAATCGAGTTTTTTAAGATTCAACCAGCCTGTTATTGCTAATAATTATCAAAAGATTATATGTATATATATATATATATAAATATATATATATATATATATATATATATATATATATATATATAATATATATATATTTATATATATTATTGATATAATTTATAAATATATAAATATATATAAATATAAAGATATATAGATATATATATTTACATTTACCGTCTAAAGGTAGATGGGGATATTTCGATGCTTCGTGAAGTCGTATAACCAGCTCCGCTAAGGAGGTTCGTTTGATTAGTTTCAAATAAATGTCCTAGATTACTTCATTTTATTGCTACGGACGTGTCTCGATAACACGAAGAATTCTGATATATATATATATATATATATATATATATATATATATATATATATATATATATATATATATATATATATATATATATATATATATATATATATATATATATATATATATATATATATATATATATATATATATATATATATATATATTATAAATCTGCTACAATGAAAAACTTATATTTGTGTAGGTGTAATTTGAGAGATTTCTGTAGCAACAACAAAACGAATATAAGAGATTTTTTGATAACATCTGATCTATTTTTGTCGAGATACATCATTGATTAAATTTTAATCTTGAAATGATAAGGGAAAAACTAAATCATTGTTTACAGGTGATTATAAATAAAAATATCAATTAAATTGGAACAATGAACTTATACTAGACGAGTCGCAACTTGATAATGAAATGATTCAAAATGAGGATATTTCAAGAATTTATAACGTAACCTCGTTTTCAAAAATTCTTATCTTCAGAATTATTTCAATCTTCAGAATCTTTCAAATTATATTTAAATATTAATTTAAAAATATATACATTTTTTCGTCCTTTCGAAATTATCTTTTAAATTCTGTATTTTACGAAATATCTGCAGTTTTCCAAAAATAGTTGCTTATCACATTTTGGATTGATTGGGCCGATACTTGGTGTAAATTAATAAACATATTAAAACAATGGTTAATAATAACAATTTACACATTTATTAAAAGAAATAACGCATGACGCACGTTTCGGTGAAATTTCACCTTCTTCAGATGCTAATGACGAGCTAAATGTTAACTGGCTTATCACATTGTTGAATTGTATAGGTAATAACCTTTCTATGTCCCAGAAACAGCTTCAACATGAGGCGGCTTTTACTAGTAATTATTTTTTCATAACCTAATTGCAGATTCTGTTTGGTTACTAACAGCAATTTTGTTGAGGTACACAATCATTTCACCATGAATTGGGAATTTCGCGCTAATGGGTTGGCAGCTTTTCGGTCATGAAGAATTCATACACTGGAAATTCATTGCAATTAGTTGTAATCCTATGAGAGTAAACGGGGTTTCCGCCTTTTCCGCTCGTTTCATTTATAAATTGTTTCACATTGGTACCAAGAAAGAACCACTATAATGTGTTAGGTCGTATAATTCATTTCTAATAAATCATATTTATAAAGTTTTCCCTACGGAAAACGGATTATTTTCATCATATTTCCACTATGCTAATAACAAATGAATAATTCTTGTTTTCAATTGAATAATACCCGGGCTATCGCGAAAATTTGAGAATTAATAATAAGTGAAAATGGAAAATTAATGAATTTCTGTACTACCGTGCAAGAAGTCCATAAAGTTTGAGCTTCTGAAATTATCTTACATATAAATTTGATCTTTGCATGAGACCGCTAAACTCCTGCACTGGATTAGCTATCATCATCAAACTTAGCATATCTTAGTGTTTTTTCATGGAAAAGGTTTTTATGCAATCTATTTTACTTCAACTCGCCCCTAGATGGCACTGCAGTGAATTAATTACGAATCGCCAAGAAATTTTCCATTTAACCAAACTGGGATACAGTAACCCGTGCCTGGGTAGCTATTTTATACAGGCTCTTCCACAAAAATAAAGGAGTCTATCTGTATCTTGGAAACTACAACTAGAAAAAAATTTATGTGAAGGTGATCTATCGATAACAAATATTTACGAGAAAGTAGGTAGGTATTACTTTAAGTTATACCGGAAGTGATCGTCAACTAGCTTATTTTAAATAGAAACAGAATAGGTGCTCTCTATATTTTTGTATCTTTAGATTCAGCAGAACATTATATTCATTTTTATATTCAATGTTCTCTACTGAACTTTTATGTTTTTCCAGATAATATTTATAATAAAAAAATGATAGTTGCATATGCATGAGTAGGTATTCTGCAATAAAATATTGCCGGTGCACACGAATTGCGGTCGATTTTGCGAGAGTGACTGAATTGCGGTCAAAATTTTTGTGCCTACCTGAGGAGTCCTAATCTCCAACCGAACTGCGGTCAGAAACTTATTTAGGGGCAAGAGGGTAAATTGAAAGTAAAAGTTCTAATTTTTATAAAGATATATATAATATACAGAACATAGAAATTATACAATACTACAGACTACATCTACATGCATATACATCATAAAACTACTTCACTAAACTTATAACTAACACATTTTACAAAATTATACCTACTAATATCTTTTTTATTGTACTGACCAATTTTGTTGTTAATGAACTCTTGTTTATCTAATACATTTTTTCGCACAAATCTCGTTTTATTATCAATAACAGAATTTATTTTAATATAAGTATCTGTTTGAATGCTTTTTAACGTTTCTAAAAAAATATTAAATTTATACGTCACCCCTTCCCTTTGAGACAGATTATCATTTTACTTTTCTTTGAATTTTTGTCAACAACATCGTTAGGCCAATTATTACCATATTTCTGGTTAACCGCCTAATACATGATATGTATAGCGATTTAAGATAAAAAGATTAACCATCCAAGCAATTCAGTCGTCGAAAACAACCACCTAAGTACCCTTCTACCTGATTCAAATTTTGACCGCAATTCGTGTGTCTCCAAACAACCACCTAAGTACCCTTCTACCTGCTTCAAATTTTGACCGCAATTCGTGTGTCCCCAATATTGCACTATTATACAAAAGCTTCACTAAACTTGGATTAGCTGTCTGTTCCTGAACCTATTCTATTTCATTTTAATAAAAAAAAACAGTTTTCAGTGTTAAGTATTTAACTGATTTATTTTAATTGACAGAGATTTACGGAGTTGCCCTTTTCACTTCAGAACTTGACATATATATATATATATATATATATATATATATATATATATATATCTAATATATAAAATTCTCGTGTCACGGTGTTAGAAGTTAAACTCCTCCGAAATGGCTCAACCGATTCTCATGAAATTTTGTGTGCATATCGGGTAGATCTGAGAATCGGCTAACATCTATTATCATCCCCATAGATGTTAAGAGTGATCCACCCCTCAATTTTTTATTTTTATTTTTCAGAGAAAATTTTCTGTTCTATTTTTTTATGATACATCATTCAAAAATACATACAACCCTAAAATTTCACCCCTCTACGATCAACCCCTATTTTTTATTTGTTAAACTCCTCCAAAATGACTAGACCGATTCCCATGAAATTTTGTGTGCATATCGGTTAGGGCTGAGAATCGGAAAGTATCTATTTTTATCGCCCTGAATGTTGAGGATGGGCCGAGGGATGGTCGGTCCACCCCTGAATTTTTATTTTTATTTTTCAGACAAAATTTTCTGTTCTACTTTTTCATGATATATAAATTCAAAAATATATACAACCCTAACATTTTTACCTCTCTACGATCAATCCCTATTTTTTATTTGTTAAACTCCTCCAAAATGGCCATAATCTCATGAAATTTTGTGTGCATAACGGTTAGTTCTGAGAATCAGACAACATCTATTTTTCTGTTCTATTTCTTTCATGATACAACATTCAAAAATACATACAACCCTAAATTTTCAACCCCCTACGATCAACTCCTATTTTTTATTTGTTAATTATAAATTTTTCTGGCAAGATTTTCATTTTTATTTTGTCATGACTTATAATTAAAAAAATTCATATTACTCTCAATTTTTTACCCTTCTACGATAAACCCCTATTTTTCCATCGCAATTTTCATTTATTTTTATTTTATCCACAGATCCGCAATAGGGTTGCAAGATGGCAATCGAAAATGACAATAGTTCGTCTTAGAATAGGTCGTCATATATTTTTACCCCTATAATAATATTATAAAGTGATTATGGTGGTTCACCACAAACATTTCTATAAATTTTTTGGCTAAAATTTCTTATTTTCATTTTTTTATGATGTTGCATTAAAAAATACATAGAAATCTGAATTTTCACCTTTCTATCAATAACACATATTTTTTCATAGCCATTTTCATAATTTAAGCAACGTTTGCTGGATCAGATAGATTGATGGATAGATAGAAAGATAGATTACTATCTAGATAGATAGATAGGTAGATATACATCGGCAGATAGATGAATAGATAGAAAGATAGATGGATAAAAATAATTTATATGGCAAAACAACGTTTACCGGGTCAGCTAGTATATATATATATATATATATATATATATATATATATATATATATATATATATATATATATATATATATATATATATATATATATATATATATATATATATATATATATATATATATATATATATATATATATATATTTCTTTGCCAGGCTTTCGGATTTATTTTAATCCTTCTGCAGGGCGTCTACAAAATATACAAGGAACACCTTTACAAATAATGAACCAACAATATTGTGTCAACTTTACAATTTAAGGAACTTAACTTAACTAACATTTAAATTTCCAAGAAAACGCTGTATGTAAACAAAATTCCTTGACAAGTAAATCTTGAACAATTCAAACTCAGCATTAACATAATAACAACTATCAGAAAGGATTTTTTTACCTTAATTACAATTTTCTACGTCAAAATGAAATCTAATAAAATGAGTAATGTGTTATAATATAATTCCACTGACCGTATACAGAATGACAAAAATAAAGAGTTGTAAAAATGTTCTTTATATATTTTATAGACGCCCTGAAGAAGAATTAAAATAAATGCGAAAGCTTGGCTAAGAAAACAGAGTATCATTGGTGGAAACTAGGCCGATTCCCTTAGAAATTGAAACCTTTTAATTGGGGACAGTAATAGATATTAATCATTATATATATATATATATATATATATATATATTTATATATATATATATATATATATATATATATATATATATATATATATATATATATATTTATTCAGGGGCGGCTAAGGAGGCTAAGCCTCCTCAATAATATTCCGTGTATCACTAATATATTATATTGAATAGTCAACATTCAGCATATTCATATTAATCAAAATCATATTATTTTATGCACCTACCTTCCTTTCAACCTACATTATATAATGGTATTTACATTTACTGCATTTCATTCATTTCAAGATTTGTGGCAACGCTGCGGAGGCTTAAAAAGGTATATTCTCAACGTTCATTATGCCTGCCACAGAAAAGCAAACAACGGTGCGAATACTGCCAATGAATACTTCATTGCAATAGAAAAGCAAAACACATGTAAAAGGCAATACCGATGGAGCCTGAGTCTCGACATTTATATATATATATATATATATATATCTATATATATATATATATATATATATATATATATATATATATATATATATATCTATATATATATATGTGTGCCAATTATATATATATATATATATATATATATATATATATATATATATCCGCAACAACAGCACTCAACAAACACAAAACACTGAACAAACACGAATTTGACTACGACGAAACGAAGATTTTAACAGTTGAACCTAAACTGAAACACAGAGAGATATGGGAAATGATACACATACAACGAAATTTGGAAAAAACAGTAAACGACAGACAAGACATCAAACACCTGAGCCAATTTTACATACCTTTTATAACAAGACCTAAACGAAAAGAAGAAGAAAAACAGACGGAACACAACACACACGACGATCTTTGACAGGAGATGACATTGACATGAATGACAAACAAGTACAAAGAAATCAGAAACAAAATGGTCAGCAGAAATCAACCATGACCACATATTAACACAATTTTAAACAACTTTACACTATATATTAGATAAAAGGAGGTTAGATTACATATAAATTAGGAAAATATTTGAGATTGCCATAACTTCTATGTTTTTTTGCAGAATATATAAGACAAATTAATACTGAAGAAGGAGGGAACCTCCGAAACGTTTATTAATATATTTATGATGAAACTGAATTGATGATATTTAATTTACCTCGCACTGCCAACCATAACCCAATTAAATATATATATATATATATATATATATATATATATATATATATATATATATATATATATATATATATATATATATATATATATATATATATATATAATTCATTACCACATTATAAATATTCATAATTTTTGAAGGAAATTGAATTTGCAATGCTTCCGGATCTCATAACCGCGAACTGATTCTTAGTTCCTTTTATGGTGCGATAAAATAGGTACTTGATTGTCTTTTTGTAGTGTTGTTCTTCCAGAGATTTATTTAAATTTTTCCATTCTCTGAAAATGTTGAACCATTGAAATACAATTGTAAGTAAATTAATGACATTTGCCAAAATATTGAATTGACGGAAGTGAAAGAAAGGTAGGACTACATGCTTAAACAAATATTTTTCTAACTGATAAGTAAGTCTCACTCAAAAATTTGAATGTTAAAAATAAATACCCTGCGCGTTTCAAGTTTTTAACACATTATAAATAATACCTTATATACAGGGACGTAGGTGTTTATTGCTTATGATAAGAGGTTCAACATTCAATTATTTGTAATAGGTTAACATGAAAAAAATAACAAGAAATTATTTTTATCCTTAGCAGTACCTACATGAAAATAAGAATTCTTTGTATTATTTATTTGCTAATTGGGATTTTATAAATGTGGGAAGTTTGTACCCTTAAATCCCCATCACTAGCCTGTTAATATAATACTAAATTGAATTATGTTTGATTCCAATAAAATAAAAGAGTTCAATAAGGGAATAGACGTAAGTCTATATGGTTTTGTTATTTTGTCTAATTTTTTACTTTATTACTTCAGTGTAAAAGACTGATTTTGAAGTTTTATTATTATTTAACGATGGAGCAAATGTTATCTACATGGAGCAAACATGTAGGTATATAAGTTGAATTGAATTGGCATTTATTCGGTGGAAGCTCATATTCATGACTTTATGAAGAAATAAACTGACGTTTCACAGGTAGGAATAATAGTATATTATTCAACGAGCACAAAATGATTGCTATTTTTCACGAGGGTGAAGTTTGCGACACGAGCTGCAAGCGAGTGTCGCAATTCACCCGAGTGAAAAATTGTAATTTTGTGCGAGTAGAATACTATACTTTGTCCACGACTTCCTCGAAAAAATTAGTAATAATCTGCATTTTCAACAATAAAAATAGTTATCAAAAGCGTTGACATAACATTTTCTGTGTTCACTGAAAACTGCATACTCACGTAAACGTAAACTATTTCACTTTACATTGATTCCATTCCTTTCTTTCACTGTGACAAAAATGAAATAGATAATTTATTAGAGTAAATATTCAATAAGTTGGGCATTATATTAAATATTAGTTTAATAATTTGCCTAAAAGTTATCTTAGTTACATAAAACCTAAAAATCTAATAACAATACTATCCTAACAATGTGAATGATAGTCTCAAGTTTGGACATACGTTTTGAGTGTGACGTCATGCAGTGTATAATAAACCATTATTCAATAGTAGTGAATAATAGGTATAATTGTACTTCAGGAAGCACACGTATACTGAATGATTTATAGTACAGTCGTGGACAAAATATATTAACATACTTGGGCAAACCTTCCGAAAACCTGAAATTGTTTCTTCATAAACAAAATTTCAAAGTTTCATATAAAACCAACAATAACATTGGAAAATTGATTAAAAACAACAAATCAAAAATTCATAGAGAAGAACGTACTGGTGTGTAAAGACTCAACTGTAACGATTGTGAAAAATTCTATATAGAATTAGAAATTTCAAAATTCAAATAAATGAACACTAACGTAGTTATAGTTAGCAGACTGACTCTAATTATGCGTGCCATCTTATTTTAGAAAACCATAGTTTTGATCTGAATTATGATATATTACAGTTCGAAAATAGTCTCCACAAAACCAACTATTGAGAATCCCTATACATCAATAAATATAAAAATTCCAGAAACCTAGTTAACGACCAGATTGAAGTAAACCCTTCTCCTCTCCTTAATCTGTTTAATATACCTACCACTGACTCTGAATGAATTGCTTATATTGCTATTTGGTTTTTCTAGAAACACCCTCTGGTTTGTTCAATTTTTTATATCAATAGATTTTTTTGCAATACCATTATTTAGTACCAGATGAAGTGAATATTATGACGAAACGCGTTTACTCAATATATTTTATTTCAACCTGTGAAAAGTTAGTTTTAATTCTTTTATAAAGTCATGTATGTAAGTATTCTAAAATAGTATTTTTTCACATGAAAAAATTTCCAGAAAATTTGGACTGTGTTTATCATGTTACTTTTAGCAGGTTTTCACTTTGAAAACCTGCTTATCAAAATGGATGCGATTAGCAACCTAGGACCATGATAGTTTTTCGTTTCATCACTTTTTATGATGCTTGGCACCAAAAACTCAATTTCATATCTCTCTTTCTCTCTCTCTCACTCTATATATATATATATATATATATATATATATATATATATATATATATATATATATATATATATATATATATATAGTATAAACTTTAAAATACAAACACTTGGCTTATGTTTCACAATATAAAAAATCTTTAGATACTGTACTTAGCAGTAATAAAAAGTCGACATGTTTCGAGCTATGAATTCATTATCAAGACTGACTACAGGAGAGTATTGCATCGTTATTTATAAAACAGACAAAAGCAAAGGTGATACCTGAAAATCAATTTGTTCGTTTACAAGGGGCAATTGACTATTATGGGCGGAACTTATTTCGATAATTTCGAGACGGTCAAGACGTTTACCCTTGTTACCTGAATGTAACAATTTGGTTTTGTTGAAATCCAGGAAGTGATTGAATTTTATACAATGTTCAGAGAAGCCAGTGGTATTTTTGTTTTGTAAAATTGACTTTTTATGTTCTTCAACACGAATATTTATATTCCTTCCTGTCTGTCCAATATAGAAAGCAGGACATTCGTCGCAAAATATTTTGTAAATACTACTGTTTTCTCCGATGTTAGATTTTTCTTTATTATTGACCAAGAATGACTTCAAGTTTCTTTTATTTGTACAAATTGTTTTAACGTTATTTTTCGATAGTCTGTTACAAATTTTGCTACTCAAATTAGGCACATAATTTATTGGGAAGTATACTGTATAAAATTCAATCACTTCCTGGATTTCAACAAAACCAAATTGTTACATTCAGGTAACAAGGGTAAACGTCTTGACCTTCTCGAAATTATCGAAATAAGTTCCGCCCATAATAGTCAATTGCCCCTTGTAAACGAACAAATTGATTTTCAGGTATCACCTTTGCTTTTGTCTGTTTTATAAATTACGATGCAATACTCTCCTGTAGTCAGTCTTGATAATGAGTTCATAGCTCGAAACATGTCGACTTTTTATTACTGCTAAGTACAGTATCTAAAGATTTTTTATATTGTGAAACATAAGCCAAGTGTTTGTATTTTAAAGTTTATACTTTATTATTTATGATGTTTCACCAAGTGATGTGCGAGAATTCAATCTCAGTTATATATATATATATATATATGTTCATATGTATGTTTACACGATAAAGGGCGCAGTTTTCAAGCAATAGGGTTTAAAGTTTGTAAATAGGTAGTTTCGTATGATATCTTGGATGGGGTTGTTTTTGGTTCGAATTGGGTTCGAGGGGGTTTCCCCCCTATGGGGAAAATAAATCTTGTTTACAGGATAAATGGCGCAATTTTGTAGCAATAGGGTTGAGAGTTTGTATATAGGTAGTTTCGTATGATACCTTGGATGGGATTGTTATTGGTTCGAATTAGTTGGGGGGGGGCCCAATGTGGAAAGAAATAAATCTTGTTTACACGATAAAGGTCGCAATTTTGGAGTAATAGGGTTGAGAATTTTAAGCAGGTATTTTTGAAAGATATCTTGGATGGGATTGGTTTTGGTTCAAATTGGTTGGGGGTTGACCCCCTGGGGGAAGAAATTAATAATGTTTACATGTTAAAGGGCGTAATTTTGTAGTAATAGGATTGAAAGTTTGTGAGTAGGTAGTTTCATATGATATATTGGATGGGATTGGTTTTAGTAGGAATTGCTTGGGGGGTTGACCCCCCAGGAGAAGAAATAAAATTTGTTAACACGATAGAAGGCGCAATTTTGGGACCATAGGGTTGAAACTTTGTATATAGGTGGTTTCGACATAAATTGGTTGAGGGGTTGACCTCCCGAAGGAGGAAATACATATTGTTTACACGATAGAGGGCATAATTTTTTTCTTTTGCATTTGGAACAAAAATCATGATTGAATGAATAGTTTTTTGATCTGGATTCGTTTTAAAAACCTGCCCTTCTAATGCAACTTGCTGCGATAGTTTTTTTTTTACTCAAATAATCAATGATTCAAATTTCTAGATTATACATGAAATATTACTCATGAACTCAGTTAAAAATAAGTTGTTATTCAAAGTTGATTGGCAGAAGAAATTTTTTTATTGTGATAAGAAAATGTAACTAGATATTTAATAAGACGATTATTCCACATTTATCTGATATAACGAAATGTAGTAGGCATTTTTCATATCAAAAGAATACGTTTGGTAGTCGTTTTGTTACTACAGCATTAGTCTCATTAAATACCCACAGAAACGTACCCATTTTGTCCCAACATCATTATAAGGAAGGAGCTAGAGAGGAGAACACTCCGGTAATATCGATCGACAACAAGATCCATCTGCTATTTTTAGCTCAATCGTGTTTCATTACGTATCGGATGAGTAAATTTACCGAATCTTGTAGGATCCATCGGAACCACCCAGCTGCTAAACGAAATTGCAGAAACAAAATTGCAACGTTATAAAGGGCATTAGAACTTTGGAGGATTTTCATTTAAATACAAAAGAATTGCAACCTTTTCAGTCGCAATCCTGAGAGTTTTGTCTTAGCTTTGAAAGCAATTTTAATATTACATTTAGGTACCTATGAAATTAGCAATTTTTTCTGTTAGAGGACCAAAATATGTTAAAGATGTGATTTTTTCCGATTTTCCTACTTTCGATTGACGATATATGCTGTTGTATGCCAGTTGACTATGTTTCTTGTTTATCATTTTATCTATCAAACTCAAAATTGTGTTTGCTACTATAAAAATTGCTTCAAATAATGGTTTTCATACAAGTTTGATAGATAAAATGATAAACAAGAAACGTAGTCAACTAGCGTACAACAGCATATATCCTCAATCGAAAGTAGAAAAATCGGAACATCTTTAACTTATTTTGGTCCTCTAACAGAAAAATTTGCTAATGTCATACCTAAATGTAATATTAAAATTGCTTCAAACCTAAGACAAAATTCTCGGGATTTTTATTCAATGCCAAAGAGATCTCTTCAAAATTTGAAAGTTCAGGAGTTTATAGGTTGATTTGTCCTGTATGTAACGGAGTGTAGATAGGTCAGACTGGTCGATCGTTCAAGACAAGATTTAAAGAACACCAACAATCTTTTTCGAAAAATAAAACGGATTCAACGGTTTCAAATCATTGCCGTGAAAACTATCACCCGTTTCCACAAATAGATAAGTTCCAAATTATGCAAATTATTTAGAATCATAAAAATTTTTTTAACTCAATCATAATGCAAAAGATATCTTGCTGAACGACCAGATTGACTTTGATATATTCTCCTATATTTAGTGTATTCAAACAATAACGATTTTTCTAAGAACATTTTATTGAACCAATTTGGGAAATCCACTTCTATTAGCCCTTCTTGAAATGTGTTCCTCTTGTTTATTCAGGTACCTGCAATAATTCTTTCCCACTCGTAAGCGCAAATCTATAATAATATGTATTCAGTTCTTAACTCAATCTGCCCGATGATAGTCTAGTGACCGAAATTGCAATGGCAGTGTTATGTTTTTCAAAGTATTTTTGTGATAATAAACGAAAAAAATTCAAATTTAGTTTTTGTTCATCAATAGAATAATGCACTATATCCAGAGTTAACAGTCAGCTGTTGTAGTAAATTTTATATCCGTTTCAGATATCCTAGACCAAGATTTTCGAAGATTGTTTGTATTTTTAATATATACAGGCTGTCCCAAAATTTATGTACACAGAGATAGCGCGTGTAGTAGAGGTCACAATAAGTAGATTCGACCCAATTGATTTATATACCAAAATGTACCGTTCGACCGTGGAAAGAGTTACATAAAAAAAACAGTTTAAGAAGGGTGCATTTCTATTTTTTCGTCGGATCGACTTTTATATTGATGAAACTGGCAGTTTTATTGAACATTTATTATGAAAAAGCGTTTTGCCTTTGTATTGTTGTCACAGCCAACTGAATTTTGTATTACAATTTTATTAAACTTGTACTAGGAGTACCTTAGAGCAGGATTTAAGACTTTTTTTCCTACGAAACTATGAGGAATACGAAATTTTTACAAGAGTAACAAAATGAATATTATTAATCAGCCTCTCGCTAAAAAAAATTGAGAACCGTATTACCACCCCTAACAAGTTCTGAAAAAACATTTCAGGGGATGAGGGTGATTTTACCACTTCGACAGTTTATTTTGGGTTTCTTTGATTACCGAAAGGAGAGTAATCCTTTCGAATACACTTTTGTCAAATTTAATTCAATTTTTTGCCTTCAGTTCTGTACAGCGTACAAAAAAGTGTTTTTTTAAATGTGTACTTTCAAATCTTCTCACAAGCGAACGTTAGATTTTGGTATATAAATAAATTGGGTCTAATCGACTCATTTTGACCTATACTACACGTGGTAGCTCTGTGTCTCAGCAATTTTGGGACATTCTGTATATTATTTTTCCCGATACTTACATATTGGTATCTTCAGCAGCTCACTTCAGAAAAAATGAGATGGAATTTTGTTTCTGGGGTTATTTTCGACATAATTCAATAATTAAATTTTTTTCCCATAATGGGAAATAAATTTAAGATAATTACTTGACCTGCTATATGTGTTAAAATACCGTAATTAAATGTTAGTGTAGTTATATTTTGATTAGAGATTATTAGGCTCTAAACATACGGAAGAAGGAGACACATCTCCGAAACGTTTATGATTACATTTATCATTATCAAGTTTTGTATATTTATTTACACCTACACTGCCAATCCAAAAACCCAGATAATATATATATATATATATATATATATATATATATATATATATATATATATATATAAATATATATATATAATATATATATATATATATTATTTCACGATGAAATTTGGAATTCTCGATTTTTTAAAAAGTTGTATCAAGCTTGAAAACGAGTTTTGAAGGTTTTTGCACCCCCGAAGCTCTCCAAATTGACAACTTTTTAATAAAATCGAGTTTTTCGAGATTCACTAAACCTGTTATTGTTAATAATTATCAAAAAGTTATATATATATATATATATATATATATATATATATATATATATATATATATATATATATATATATATATATATATATATATATATATATATATATATATATATATATATTTATATATATATATATATATATATATATATATGATAATATATATATAAAAATATATATATATATATATATATATATATATATATATATATATATTTATATATTTATATATATATATTTATGTTTATATTTCGTTGTTATTTACTGACTTTTTTTATATTATGGGTTTATTTCACTAGGTTAATGTCAACATTTAATAACTATTTGCTTAAACATTTACTATTCATTAATGAATAGTAAATGTTTATGCAAATAGCTATTAAATGTTGACATTAACCTAGTGAAATAAACCCTGTATATAGATATATATATATATATATATATATATATATATATATATATATATATATATATATACACATATATATATATATATATATATATATATATATATATATATATATATATATATATATATATATATATATATATATATATATATATACACATATTTAACTGAGATTGAGTATCGGAAACAAATTCAAACCGAAGTTAATACAATTAAATTATAAGCCACCAATAACGGTTACAATGAAAGTCTTATCAATAAGCTCATTGGGAAAAAACGAATAAAGAATCTGTTGCATTCAATATACCCCAAGCGAACTATGAGGAACAAAAATACTTTCCAATGAAGTATGTACCGAATTTGAGTAGCAAAATTTGTAACATACTATCGAAAAATAACGTTAAAACAATTTGTACAAACAAAAGAAACTTGAAGTCATTCTTGGTCAATAATAAAAAAAAAATCTGACATCGGAGAAAACAGTGGTGTTTACAAAATATTTTGCGACGAATGTCCTGCTTTCTATATTGGACAAACAGGAAGGAATATAAACATTCGTGTTGAAGAACATAAAAACAATTTTACAAAAGAAAAATACCACTGGCTTCTTCGAACATTGTATAAAATTCAATCATTTTCGGGATTTCAACAAAATCCATTTGTTGCATCCAGGTAACAAAGGAAAGCGCCTTGACCTTCTTGAAATTCTCGAAATAAGTTCCGCCCATAATAGTCAATTACACCTTGTAAAGGAACAAATTGATTTGCACCTATCACCTTTGCTTTTGTCTATTTTATAAAATAAGATGTAATACTCTCCTATAGTCAGTTTTGATGATGAATTCATAACTCGAAACATGTCGACTATTCGTTACTGCTAAATACAGTATCTAATTATATTTATATAGTGAAACATAAGCTAAGTGTGTTTTATTTTAAAGTTTAAACTTTATTGTATATACATATATGTTTATATTAAATAGGAACTAGTCAAACATAATTCAACTCAGATATCTTATTGTATCAACTTTTGACTTAGATCGTTATGTACTTGGTTTATAATGCATATAATAATAGGTATATATTTTGAAGTCCTGCTCTCTGCTAGCAAGTTTGCCCGGAATGTCCCATAGTCTACCAATTTCTCACCCAAAAATGGAATTAAATTACAGAAGTTTCATTATTTTGAAGAACATGTAAAATAGATCTATCGATACCTATATACCTATGTAGTATATCTATATGGTAATTAGGCAGATTCGACCAAGTCTTTTCCAAAATCATATTTATCTATCGCATAATTTCGATGCTTTTTCCAACTCGGCGGTTAGGTTTATAAGGTTGAATTAGGATAGGGTAGCTTAATTTTTCGGAAAAAAAGGTTTCAGCTACAAAATCTAGGTTAATTTCGGCGTTGCAGCCCAAAATGAGAAAGTTTCATACATTTCATAAAATTCGGTGAATCTGGAATCCATAACTAACAAATATAGCTACATCCAAATATAAATTTTTAATATCATTCAATATGTTTGAATTCAATGATTACTGTCTATGATACAGTGTTACACCGCACGATGAAAAACTGACAAATTTATTCACATTATACTATCAATATCGCATACCATACGAACAACTTTTTAGCCTAATATATGAAGAAAAATAAATCAAAAACGGATGAAATTGGGTATCTAGAAATTGTCACGATAACATAGAAAGTTCGGAAGAATAATCAAATAACATAAAAGCTTTTTTGAAAATAATAAGAAAAGTTCTAATTATTCCCAATCATTCCATTAATTCCATAATCATTCATTCAATTCAGATTTTCATATTTTACATAGAGAGAGTAGAGTAACGAACTTATAAGAATCCCTGGAAATTAAAAGTTATAACAATTCTGATATCTTATTGAATAAACAAATAGATGTATATCATTCTCCCTTCCTGAATATATTCAATATCTGATGTAGTTTGTACAAGTTTTCTTGAAGGATTACCTACCCCAGTGGCGTAGATAGGGGGGGGGGGGATCAAGGGGATCAATCCCCCCCCATGAGCCTACAAAAATTATAGTAGAATTGAATAAAAGTATTCTTATCTACGTATTTAAGTATACATGAAATTTACTAAGCACTCGCACCTCTTTTGATATTATGTATGTGCAATTATATAAAAATCATCTAGATATGTTTTCGTGACGGCTTTGTAATTGAGTATTATATAATTTCCGCGCTTCGAACACGCCAATCAGGAGCCACGAAATGGTCGCTCGCTATAATTATGGACAGACTGAGCACATGTAAAGTAAATATCTACTCATAATTTCAACATAATAGTAAATCAAGAAATTGAATAGTTTTTCTAATTTTGGGTAAAGTAACTAGTAGTTTTGAGCATATTTTATTCAAAAAGAAGTTTAATCGGCCACTATGAGCAAAACTGTGTTTAAAAAAGTTCAAATGGCTCTAATGGAAAATTTTTATTTCGAAAGGAAGAAGTCAACCAAAATCTCCTCGCAGTTCTTCTCTTTCTAAATTCTATACTGTACTTACTATTAGAAAAAACTGCTCGAGCTTTTGTTTAATAGTTTCGTTCAATAGTATAAGTAGTATAAAATTTAGAAAGATAAGAAGTGCGAGGATGTTTTGGTTGACTTATTCCTTCGTAAATAAGATTTTCCATTTCATATACGTTTTTTGGTCCTAGTGACCGATTAAATTCCTGTTTACATTCGAGGACCGTGACTTCTGCTCATAGAAAATTTCAATATATTATTTCGAATATTTTTTGAGGTAGAGAAGGTATCAAAATATGATTAACTCTTGGCTTTGATTGTCAATTTAATTACTCCATCATATTTTGAAGTAAATAAAAATTGTCGAGTTAGTGAAAGTTTTCTTGTGATGGCTTTCAACCCATTTCTGGACTTATACATCATGGATCTTGGAGAAAGATTTACTAATCATGAGAATATAGTCTAGTCAACAAGTGCTTTTTTTATTCAACTTTTTTCATGAGTCTCGGAAGAATATGAACAAGGTGTCATTCGATTCGGAAGAGCATGTAGATATTTTTTGAAAAAAGTAAAGTTCCGTTCAAGAAAATTGTAAAAGTTATAATCAATTTACTGAAAGAAGAAATTATCTCAAAAACTAATTGATATTTTTGATATCTAAATAAAGATTCAGAAAGAGGAGGATATTATCTAAAAGAAAGTCTCCCGGACCTGAAGGATTAATACTTATAATTTTCTCGGCCGAAAACGGGTAATCAGGCTTGCGAAAGTAACGCCCATTTGGGACACTTTAACAATGAACATTATTTAACTGAGTATATTAAATATTAAATTAAGGAATGAAAAATTTCAAGTTCTTACTGGATAGGAAAATGAACAATAATCCAGCTACAAAACATTTTTATCGCGATTTTTCAATTAGTTATGCAATAGTTTTTTGTTGCTTGAACAAGAACATTGCAAGTGTGCTAACTGTTAAACTATAGATCTGATATTTTTTTCCTTTCTTGAAGCTAGTTTCGAAAGACTGCAGAATAGGTCCCCGTTAAAAAAAATTCAAAAATTTGATATTTTACTAACAATTTACTTAGTTGCAAAATTTTTTTCTCTTATAAACAACGCATTCGTTTACGACAATTTTTTAAACAATAGGAGGTTAATAATGCAAAAAACCATTTCCTTGTAACTTATTATTGAAATTATAAAAATAATTTTATTTTGATCTTGCAAAAACTACGTTAATTGTTAATAAACAACAAAATTAAATTTTTTTATTTTTTCAACGGGGATTTACTCTGAAGCCTTATAATAATAGCTCCAATAATGAAAAAAAATCTCAGATCTATAGTAAACAGTTATCACACTCACAATTTTCATGTTCAAGTACTAAAAAATTGTTGATTAACATAACTATTGCATAACTATTTGAAAAATCGCTATTATCTCCAGATTACATATTTATTATGGTTGAATAATGTTTATTGTTAAAATGTCCTTAACGCTCGTGACTTGCCCAAACCAAATAACCCGTTTTCGACCGTATTTTCACCTCTCTGAGAAAATATTGATCCTACAGTTCCGGAAGTTGTTTTTCTTTTGGGAAATTTCCTCTTCTTATCGAATCTTTCTTCAGATTTCAAAAATCCCAATTAATTTTCGACATATTGGCTTTTTTCAGGATATTGTTTATAACTTTCACAATTTTCGCGATTTTTGCATCTACAGGCCACTCCAAATCAAGTGTCATCTTGCTTATATTTTTCCGAGACTCGAGACTGCTGAAAAAAGAAAGACTAGACTAAATGTATTAGAAAGATTTTCGGTGTTTTTCAAGCATGATTTATACGAAATTGACAAAGCAGCTGATAAATTCATCAAAACTGACGAGCTTTATCAAAAATTTCTCACTGCCACACCTGTTGTTCTGGTCAGTTGAAAGTGTGGAAGATATATTTACCTAATTCGTAGAGGCAATATTAAGCCTGAAAATTCAATAAGAGAGCTGGATGATTGCCTAGAAATTTTTTTTTTCGAATATCATGTTGCTCAGAATATTAGCTACGCTGTCGGTATCGACGTTTGAAGCGAATAAAAACGATTCAAAGGAGCACAATAAGAGAAATAGACTTGTAATGACCCTTCTGAATATATAAAATTCATTGCGAATTAAAAACTCATGTTTGTACAATTTTTTGTTTTTGAAAGGTTTGGCTGCTCTGGCAATTCATCGTGACAATGGAATCACAGCTGACGAAGTCATAAATTAATTGTCAAAAAACGCCGAAAACTAGATTTTCTGCTCTGATTTTCCCAAGAATATTTATATATATCCAATTAAATATAATTCAATTTTTCACTGATTTTTAACTAATTTTTTCCAATTCAAATAATTTGAATTTTTGCAATTTAATTTAACTTTTCTGCTTATTCTGTACTACCTACATGAAAGATTATTTTTATCAACAAAAATAGAACTTGATGAAAAACTTTGCACTTAGTCATATCCCCCCCCCCATCGCAAAAAGCTATCTACGCCACTGACCTACCCATCACCCCTCTATTTAACTTTATTCTTGTAATAGTTTCTTTTTGATACTAAAGTTCATGTTGATTGAGATACCAAAAATTAATTTTTCAGATTTATCTGATGAAGCCACCGTGTGGTGAAACGCAGCATCATAGATTCAATTAAAGTAATCATTAAAATCAAAAATTTGTTTTTCTTACCTTCTGTTATGGATTTTAATCAAGTAACCTCATCAATTCAAAATTTTAAAGAAAAATATTTTTAATATCTAAATGTGACAGTTCATTTCCAGATATTCGTAGTTCTGGTAATAAATTGACATGTCCCCCGGATTGCCTTTGTTAAAAATGGTTATCTCACACAAACACCAATCGTTTATTGACTCACCAGTTGGAAGAAACATAACTAGGAACAATGTGATCACGTGCAAACATCTTAGTCGTCCAAGAACACGTATCATTATACTCATCGGTCATTTGATTTTATTCATTTATATATTACAGCCATATATATTATAAATGAATGGATATAAATGCGGCCATGTTGGCACGTTTGCGCAAGACAATTTTCCGTCTCTCGCAATGTTCAGATTTTCACTCGATGCTTTTCATCTGCCTCTCATGAGGTGGTGCAATTGAGAGCGCAACGCAGAGAAATAATTTTCGTTGAAGGTGATTACATTTATCAACTACAAAAAAACCGCTGCAAATTGAATAATTACTTCTACATCACTGTAACTGTCAGTTTTTAACTCTTTTTCGATACGTATTCTATTGAAACAACATTGCTTTACGTTTAGTTTAGCACGTATTGCACTTTTTCGAAAGCGAATATTTTTTTGGACAAAATAAGCTTAAAATCATATTTCACACGCTTAGTTTATTCAAAAAAGAGGTGTAACACATGGTAACTTAAAAACTACTCGATTTTATCAACAATTTTCAATTTTTTACCACCGCTCTATTGTCCCCCCTCCCGCTCCCTTCATAATTCTTTATTAAATTATCATATAGTGTATATTATATAGTTTCTATTAAATCAAATTGACTTTTCATGCTATTCTACGCTAGTGTTGATTTTTCTGCCTGTTTAATCAATATAAAAGGATAGGCATTCATTCGAAAGATTTTGTAAATATCTCTGTTTTCTCCAGTATCTCCAGTATGAGTCTTATCCTTATTATTGTATTTTTGTATAAAATTTAACCATTTCATCGACTTCAGGAAAACCATTTGTCTACATCCGGGAAACAAAGGCAAACGTCTTGACCTGTTGAAAATTCTAGAAATTGGGAGTGCCATTAAGGGGAAATACCCCATTCTATATGAACTGGTTGAATTCCAAGTTTTCCCTCTATTAGAATCGGTACCATAAATGAGCATGTTGTGTACTTTTCTATTCAGTGTTGAGAAAATGTGTCCATAACCCGAAACTAGTTGACCACTTTTATTTTTCAATATATTATTGTGAAAGAATGAAGTTTAAACTTTAAAATAAAAAGCACTGAGTTTTATTTTTCATTCATCCACACGTTGTTCACCATTCCATTATCGGAAACAAATTTTTAAACCGAAGCTAATACAATTAAATTATTAGCCACCAATAACGGTTACAATGAAAGTCTTATCGATAAGCTCATTGGGAAAAAACGAATAAGGAATCTGTTGCATTCAATATACCCCACGCAAACTATTAATGAAGAACAAAAATACTTCCCAATAAATTATGTGCCGAATTTGAGTTGCAAAATTTGTAACAGACTATCGAAAATAACGTTAAAACAATTTGTACAAATAAAAGAAACTTGAAGTCATTCTTGGCAAATATTAAAGAAAAATCTAACATCGGAGAAATTATTTTGCGACGAATGTCCTGCTGTCTATATTGAACAAACAGGAAGGAATATAAACGTATATCAAGTCGTGTTGAAGAATATAAAAAGTCAATTTTACAAAATAAAAATACCACTGGCTTCTCCGAACATTGTATAAAATTTAATTATTTTCTGGATTTCAACAAAACCCAATTGCTGCATTCGGGTAACAAAGGAAAGCGCCTTGACCTTCTTGAAATTCTCGAAATAAGTTCCACCCATTATAATAAATTACCCCTTGTAAACGAACAAATTGATTTTCAGATATCACCTTTGCTTTTGTCTGTTTTATAAAATAAGATGTAATACTCTCCTATAGTCAGTCTTGATACTGAGTTTATAACTCGAAACATGTCGACTATTCTTTACTGTTAAATACAGTATCTAAATATTTTTATATAGTGGAACTTCAGTCAAGTGTGCGAGAATTCAATCTCAGATATTTGTGAAATGTTAAGCCAAATGTTTTATTTTAAAAATCAGTATGTATATATATATATATATATATATATATATATATATATATATATATATATATATATATATATTTCCTTAAATCTATTGACCCATAAATAGTATTGGAATGTAGTTTGAAATGCTTGAGCATTTCAAACGGAGGAAAAAAATCATGAATTTTCCTGGGGGAAATTCACTTTTCACCGAGATCTCGAGAAGGAATAAGCTAAGTAGATTCATAATTGGCGTGAATGTTGTTACACCGCATGGATTCGTTCAGGATAATTGAGTTATTTGCGTTGAGTGGCATGTTATTTCGAGCAAATTGCGTAATTTAATGTTTCATTTGCTCCAAGACCTCGTCAAAATTGCCCTGCTGCCACTAAGCCATGAAATTATATTTTGGAAAACTCGATATGAGTACCGCTTTCCAGGAGATATTTTCAAGTCCTGTATTTCAAAATTTCCAAAAATAGTTCAGTATTGCCCTACTATTAATAAGATCAATTTAAATGCTGTTTTGCCAGATATTTCTAACTATTTCAATGCTTAAAATATTAAGAATTGACTGTAGTTTTGTTTTTTGTTGTTGCACTTCTTCAGGAATCACAGAAATCAGAATAATATAACTGCGAAGCCGAGATAGTTAAAATAGTCTCAATCGGAGTATGTTCTGTCCGATTTTAGATGTCCCTCACGGTGCACCAGCTTTTATACCCCACTCCCTATTTCACTCTACGTGAATGTTTTACACATTTACAATTTATTACACCTATTCCCAAATTTATTATAGCTGCAGAGCTCAAGTTATGAGGGTGTGTGTAGAATTAGTCTAAAGCTGCACCACACTCATACCATATTAATTATTTTTGATTCAGAACTTTTCTGTAGTTAATTACAATTAATTACAATTGATTACAATAAATAACAACCATTTCCAGCCTCATTACAATTCCACAATTCCAAAAAATAGGTAGCGCATCGAAAAATTATTACAATAACAAATAAATAAAAGGATATTCATTTATTACAATAGCCCACTCGGTTTTATGAATACAAAAAATGGTCAACAGGATTTAAAGAATAATAACAAAGAAGCTGAAAGTGAGTGAGGTGGTGTAATAATTAATAAGAATTTTCACGAGTAAAAAAATTATAGAATTATTGAAAATAAAATAGAAATACAGGGTTTTCAATTTATCACATTAACCCACTCGGTTTTATCGATACAAAAAATGGTCACCAGGATTAAGAAAATGTAAAAAAAGAAGTTGCAAGTAAGTGGGATAGTGTAATAATTAATAAGAATTTTCACGAGACAAAAAACAATAGAATTATCGAAAATAAGATACTACAGGGTTTTCAATTTATTACAATTACCCGGTTTTATCGATACAAAAAAAGGTCAGCACTATCAAGAAAATAATAAAAAAGAAGCTGCAAGTGAATGGGGTTGTGTAGGTAATATTTGATAAGAATTTTCACGAGACAAAAAATTATAGAATTATCGAAAATAAAATAGAAATACAGGGTTTCCAACTTATCACAATAACTCACTCGGTTTTATCGATACAAAAAAGGGTCAGCAGGACTGAGAAGATAATAAAAAAGAAGCTGCAAGTGGGTGGGGTAGTATAATAATTGATAAAAATTTTCACGAGACAAAAAACGACAGAATTATCGAAAATAAAATAGAAATACATGGTTTTCGATTTATTACACTACCCCACTCACCTGCAGCTTCTTTTTTTATCATTTTCTTAATCCTGGTGACCATTTTTTGTATAGACAATACCGAGTGGGCTATTGTAATAAATTGAAAACCCTGTATTTCTATATTATTTTTCGGTAATTCTATTGTTTTTTGTCTCGTGAAAATTCTTATCAATTATTACACTACCCCACTCACTTGCAGCTTCTCTTTTATTATTTTCCCGGTCCTGCTGACCATTTTTTTATCGACAAAACTGAGTGGGCTATTATTATAAATTGAAAACCCTGTATTTTCATCTTATTTTCGATAATTTTATTATTTTTTGTCTCGTGAGAATTCTTATCAATTATTACACTACTCCACTCACCTGCAGCTTTTTACATTTTCTTAATCCTGGTGACCATTTTTTGTATCGATAAAACCGAGTAGGCTATTGTAATAAATTGAAAACCCTGTACTTCTACCTTATTCTCCATAAATCTATTGTTTTTTGTCTCTTGAAAATTCTTATCAATAAATTATTACACTAACCCACACACCTGCAGCTTCTTTCTCAACATTTTCTCAATCCTGGTAACCATTTTTTGGATCGATAAAACCGAGTGGGCTATTGTAATAAATTGAAAACCCTGTATTTTTATATTATTTTTCGGTAATTCTATTGTTTTTTTGTCCCGTGAAAATTCTTATCAATTATTACACTACCCCACTCACTTGCAGCTTCTCTTTTATTATTTTCCCAGTCCTGCTGACCATTTTTTTTATCGACAAAACTGAGTGGGCTATTATTATAAATTGAAAACCCTGTATTTTCATCTTATTTTCGATAATTTCATTATTTTTTGTCTCGTGAAAATTCTTATCAATTATTACACTACTCCACTCACCTGCAGCTTTTTTTTTACATTTTCTTAATCCTGATGACCATTTTTTGTATCGATAAAACCGAGTAGGCTATTGTAATAAATTGAAAACCCTGTATTTCTATTTTATTTTCCATAATTCTATAATTTTTGTCTCGTGAAAATTCTTATCAATTATTACACTACCCCACCCCACTCACTTGCAGCTTCTTTTTTTTATATTCTTGATCGTGTTGAACTTTTTTTTATCCATAAAACCGAGTGGGCTATTGTAATGAATTGAAAACCATGTATTTCTATCTTATTTTCGATAATTCAATTTTTTTTGTCTCGTGAAAAATTTCATCAATTATTACACCACCCCTCACTTGCATCTTCTCTGTTATTATTTTCTTAATCCTGCTGACCTTTTTTTGTATCCATAAAACCGAGTGGGCTATTGTAATAAATGAAAATCCTTATATTTAATTGTTATTGTCATAATTTTTCGATGCGCTACCTATTTTTTGGAATTGAATGAGGCCGGAAATGGTTGTAATTAATTGTAATTAATTGTAATTAATTACAGAAAAGTTCTGAATCAAAAATAATTGATATGGTATGAGTGTGATGCAGCTTTAGACTAATTCTAAACCACACCCTCATAACTTGAGTTCTGCAACTGTAATAAATTCGGGAATAGGTGTAATAAATTGTAATTAATGTGTAAAAAATTCACGTAGAGTGAAATAAGGTGTGGGGTATAAAAGCTGGTGCACCGTGAGTGACATCGATTTTAGCTTTCGAAAGATATGTTGAAGCATGACTATGGAGATGTTTAGAGGTATTGCGTATTACACCTCTGCAAAATGAAAATTTCTGAGGTTTATCTCCTGAGGTATATTCTTACTTTCGTTCTTATTTCTCTGTATTTGTGGCTTAGAGTTTTTATGTATGCTTTGTCGACATCTTAATTGGATAAAGTCTCATTTATTGCGCTGCAATATTTCGAATAGGATGTTCCTGAAACTGTATGAAGGGTGGTATAGCCATTCTTTTGGCTGATAAGTATGGTCGACTGCATTGAAGAATTTTGCTCTTTCATATTAGCTGATTATTTCCAGTTCCTTCCCATTTTTATTTCTAACATTCCATGAATCCAACTTCATTATACTTTTCCTTTTTTTGTTTTTATGGTTTTAACGTAAGTCTCATAATTATCTCTGTCCACAGAACTGTTTTTGTCCTTTGTTTCTCGCTTTGGGGGCATCCAGGAGGAAAATCTCACGTGGGGGAGGGGATGGTCTCATCAAATATCACGAAACAGTATAAAATTGCGAGAAAACTGGGTTAACTTG
>JARQZK010001451.1:147500-212500 GCA_030704885.1 Cynegetis impunctata | reverse complement strand
TCGCAAAATATTTTGTAAACACCACTGTTTTCTCCACTGTTAGATTTTTCTTTATTATTGACCAAGAATGACTTCAAGTTTCTTTTATTTGTACAAATTGTTTTAACGTTATTTTTCGATAGTCTGTTACAAATTTTGCTACTCAAATTCGGCAAATAATTTTTGTTCTTCATTTATAGTTTGCGTGGGGTATATCGAATGCAACAGATTCTTTATTCGTTTTTTTCTAATGAGCTTATCGATAAGACTTTCATTGTAACCGTTATTGGTGGCTTATAATTCAATTGTATTAACTTCTGTTTGAAAATTTGTTTCCGATAATGGAATATAGAATATTATAATATAAGTTGTAATACTCTCCTGTAGTCAGTATTCATAATGAGTTCATAACTCGAAACATGTCGCCTATCCTTTACTGCTAAATACAGTATCTAATTATTTTTATAAAGTGAAACTTAAGCCAAGTGTGTTTTATTTCAAAGTTTAAACTTTATCCTACAATAAATTCAACTTCCAAAAGCTTTCAGATTTATATTTCAAATTTCCACGAAAGTTAATTATTATATACCTAGACCCAATTAAATCAAGAATATCCTAGATTATTCTATATATGCGTCATGTAATAGTTCATTACACTGTATCATTTTGTTTGAGCGTTCCTCTCAACTCTGAACGGCCTCAGGGTGATAAAATAGATCTTGAGCAAGATCTGGAATTCGTAAATAATAAATTGAATCACGTTTCGAGTATAGTAGCTTGTATGTGAGCAGAACTGCTCTTCATTTTATTACTAGATACAAAAAACTCCTTTGTGCTAGAAAACAGGTGAAACTTGAGAAAATCCAAACTTTAATAAACTTACTATATATAGTGGAAACTACCCATTCCAACTTGTATTTGATTTATTATGAATTTCTATTTCAGTGAAAACCTTTCTATTGCAGTCGATATTACTGTAATTTCATTTTAGAACTACGGAGAATCCTTATTTGTGAATAAAAAAATTTATATTCTGTACGACATCTGTAACAGATAAAAAGTTAAAGAATTATTATTACAGATATATTGAATGAACATAAAAATTTTACTCATTTCATTAAAGCGACAACTTTTAATTATTAAAGATTTCCAAAATAATATAATAATGATAATAATAATAATAATATTTATTTAGCATAAAAATCTATTAACAACACAATTTTTTCAGTATGAGTATACAGACTTAAAAATGTTCATAAACATAATTGATTAATAATTTTTCAAAGCATTTATAACTATTCGAGTTTTTATATTTTTCGGCAAAGTGTTATATAATCGGATACCCCTACTGAATGTTGAGTTATTCATCTGTGTGGTGTTATAGGAATTCACATAAAAATCATTTCGCTGCCGTGTTTCATATCCATGTATAGTAGGTATATCATTAACGTTCTGCAAATATTCCTTCAAATAACTAGGTGTCATGTTATGTTCTATTTTATGAACATAATCAAGTGTTCTAAAAACAATTCTCTGATTCACACGTTCATTAGGTTTAAGACTTCTAGCATCATTTTAATGGGTGTTCTTCTATTGCACTTCAATACCATACGCATACCCCTATTTTGTATTTTCTGGATACTATCCTTGCATGTTTTTTGCAACGCAAACAATACTGATGAGCAATATTCTACATGTGGCAATATCATTGTTTTCAACAATAATAATAATAATAATAATAATTCTTTATTAATCCCTTCGACACTACAAAATCAGAATGTATAGGACAGGTCAAATGAGAATAGGCCAACACAATTTATGCAAAATGGCCATCTGCAAAGTATTCCGCTACACTATAATAAGATTTTTCAATCAATATGTGTTTAATGGTTTTTTTGAATTTTGACTCATTAAATCTCTTGATTTCATCTGGTAAATTATTGAAAAATTTTATGCCCTTATAAGATGGGGAGAGTTCAAATTTCGTTGTCCTATGTTGAGGTAGACACAATGTTTCAAAGTTTCTCGTACAATAATTGTGATAGTTGGACAATCCATTAAAACTTCCAATATTACGTTTCATAAGCAACAGACATTTGTATATATAAATACAAGGGACCGTCAAAATGTGATGTTTGATGAAGAGCGGTCTACAGGAGGAAAGTGGGCTGATATTGAAGATCAGACGCATTATCCTTTTTTGTGCTAAAAATATTCTATCTACGTCAACTGAAGCACCCCATAACAAGATGTTGAATTGCAGATGGCTGTATACCAAACTGTAATACACATCTAAAATTGACTTGGATGGCAAACACATTTTTAATTTATTTATAGCATAATAGGATGCATTCAACTTTTTACTCAATACGTTAATGTGTTCACACCATCTCAAAGTACTATCGAGATGAATACCCAAAAACTTAACTTTTTCCGAAGAAGAAATTTTCACATCTCCCAACTGGAGGGTCAATGGAACAGTGTCCCTGATTCCGAAAGAAATAATCTTAGTTTTTTCCACATTGACAATGAGCGCATTAGCACTACACCAGTCCATGAAGCTCCTTATCAGTATGCTGCAGCAAGAAAGGAGTTCATTAATATTTCTAGATGCTACGGCGATAGATGTATCAACGGCAAATAGAATCAGTTTCATTAATTCATAAGAATTTAGATGTTCAGGTAAATCATTAACGAACAATATGAACAGAAGAGGCCCTAATACAGATCCTTGAGGGACACCAATATCGATACTAAATTTGCTCGAATATGAGTCACCCACTCTGACGACCATTGATCTTTCCACCAGGAAGCTATGTAACCACTCTAAAAAGATTCCTCTGAATCCCAAATTATATAACTTATTCATTATAAATGGTATAGACAAACAATCAAATGCACGCGATAGGTCGAAAAACAGACCAGCGACACATAGACCATCATCCAACCACTTATAAGTACTTTCAACAAATGAAACAGCAGCTGTCTCAGTTGAGCATCCGGCTCTGAATCCATGTTGAGAACTTGTGATAATATTAAACTTATCTAAATAATCTACCATACGCTTCAATACCAATTTTTCAATAACTTTGGAAATAGAACTAAGGATTGAGATTGGTCTGTAGTTGACTATTTCATTTACATCATTACGTTTATGTACAGGAATAACGGTGCCCATCTTGAGTGAAAATGGAAAAATGCCAGTTGATATTGATTGATTTATCAGGTGAGCAAGATGACCTGCAACATACCCCGCAGAGACTTTCAATATTCTTGAAGATATACAGTCAGTACCAGTGCTTTTTTTGTTTTTTAACGAATTTATAACATTTAGGACTTCTTCCACAGTAACTGGATAGAAGTAAAAGGTATGCGACACCAATTTAGATGTTGTGCAAATAAGAGATATAGTATTTCCATAGTGTTGCTGAAGGCTTACAGTTGTTATCTCCGAAAAGTATTCAGCAAAGGCTGCAGCTATTTTAGGAGACTCAGAACAGAAACTTCCATGCAAATTAAGAGACATGACATTTTGTCTCACATTTTTCCTACCAGTTTCCTGGTTTACAATACTCCAGACACTCATATTTCTGTTGACTGAATTTTCAATTATATTTGCATAAAAGTTAGATTTCGTTACTTTTTAGTAGATTATTATATAATAAAATTATTATTTAATATATTATTTATTATATAATAAAAGTCGTATATTCATGTGAGTGGTAACCTTTTGAGATGGTTGAATTCGTACGTCGTGAACAGGTCACAGTTTGTTTATGTAAATAATTTTACATCTGAAATATTTTCAAACACCTCTGGAGTTCCCCAAGGTTCCCATCTGGGATCCCTTTTTTTTATTATTTATGTAAACAATATAGGGTCCTGTTTTCGAAATACCAAGTTTCTGCTCTATGCTGACGACCTTAAATTTTTCAGAAGAATTCGAAGCATAAGAGACTGTGAAATGATTCAGGAAGATTTAAAAAGATTATATGACTACTGTAATAATAATTATCGATTTTTAAATTTTGAAAAATGTTTTAAAATTTCATTTACTCCAAAAGTCGATATATTTCAATTTCAATTTTCGCTTAATCTCCAGCAGCTTACGGAGGTAGATAATATTGTAGATTTAGGGGTTACCTTTGACACTAAACTCCTGTTTAAACAGCACATTGAAAAGGTTATAAGTAGCTCAAACAAAATGCTTGGGTTTATATTACGCAAAGGTAAACTCTTTCGATATAAAAAAACTTTTTTAACTTTGTACTATTCTTTTGTGTTTAGTGGATTAAACTTTGCATCTTTAAATTGGAACCCTATGTACGCTTGCTATATTAGCAGACTTGAAAGTGTCCAAAATAAATTTTTAATATTTCTTGGTTTTAGATACAATGTCAATATTTCAAATCATGACTATACCGAAGATCACAAAATTTTTAAACTAATAAGCTTGGCAGATCGAAGAAAAATAGCAGATTTCATTTTCTTACAAAAAATAATTAATAATTTGTTGTCAGTGCCTAGCATTCTGCAAAGCATTTACTTTACTGTTCTAGATCCGCGGTTGCGATTACAAAATTCGTTTTATGTTCCCTTCAGGAGAATTAACAGTGCACAAAATTCCCCGCTTTGTAGGATGTTACAAACTGGAAATGCTTTTGGTGTAGAGATTGACATATTTTCTACTTCAGGACCGTTAATTAAAAAAACCTTAAAACGTAAATTTTTGGAATAGGGATTTATCTTAACTTATCTTTTGTAAAATTATATAAAATTGTATAAAAAAAATTGTATTCATGTTTACTTTATTGCTGAGTCTTGCAAGGAAGTATTTTCTTGACATTTTGTTACATATATATTCACTATGTGATTTAAAATTCAAATTTTCGTCCAAAATAATTCCCGAATATTTAATTTGGCGTACTCTCTCCAAGCTATTTTTATCTATTTCGAATGTAAGTTTGTTGATATTACTTTGCATTAGCTTGTATCTACTCCACATTAACATGTATTTAGATTTGCTCATATTCACCTTAAGGTAGTTGTCACATAAATATTCAAAAAGTCTATTTAGATCCTCATTAACCGAATTAAACATTATCACCCGTGATAATATGGTGTCGTCTGCAAACAGAGACAAACCACAATTGCTTATATAATTCCCCATATCATTTATAAATAAATTGAAAAAAAAACGGTCCGAGGACTGTTCCCTGTGGCACTCCATGTAGCGTCATCCTTGGGGATGAAACGCAATTTCCATATTTAACTTTTTGGTATATATTATTCAAGTAGGAGCAGAACCATTGATACACTTTGCCATTCAATCCAATTGTTCTCAATTTATATAAGAGTAGCTGTCTATATATCCTTTCAAAGGCTCTTTGAAAATCCAAAAATACTACAAGAATCATCTTACCTTGATCCATCTCAGAAAGGCACCTGTGACAGAGATTCAATAAACTACTCTCACATGAATGCATAAGACGAAAACCAGATTGTTTCTTCGAAAGAACTTTATTTGAGTCACAACATTTTATGAGTTGACGTTTAACTACTGTTTCCAATACTTTCTCATAAACCGGCACTGTATGAATTCCGCGGTATTCTTCCCGCGGGGATTGGGACACTTTTTGAATCATTTCAATACCAGATAATCTATTCCAGGGATATTTTCCCTGCCTCTGATCATTTTATTTCAAAGAAGTTTAGATAAAAATGATAATTAGATAACTTGGAATGACCAATAATAAACAGAGTTAATCTTATGCTCAATAGAAAAAAATTATACGATAATTAACATTAAAGTTTGAGTCATCATTTATTAAGATTAAATACGAATTTTAAATATATAAATAATCACTTTTGGAGCTTTCAGTAAGATATATAATCTTATAAATAAAAATGGATGTTTATATATATATACCTATATATAGTAGAACTCTGAACTTAATCACCGATTGATCGATAATAGCCAAACTTGGCAAATTTAATAGCGTTTTCATGGAGAAAGCTTTTCATGCTTATCAGCTATTTGTTTCTGTAAAAATTAATATTATGAAACGCTTTGTCGGGTAGCTAGTAAATTGCATTCGCTATTTTGTATTAAAAAATTTGCGTGGCCGTGTAGCGGCAATTATTGTAACAGCGTATCATGAAAATGTAAACGTAAGAGTTAACAATAAATAAGTTAACTTGGAATATACATAAAGAATGAATAATTAAAAAAACCAAGTATCTAGTTTTCTTAGTCAACAAAGTATTATCAAAGATAATGCAACAAAAAACTTTGATGATGGATTATTATTCACTTTTTCACTGTATTATTAGTCATGAAATCGTAGCTTGGGGTGGAGCATACCCAGCGTAAATAATTCTACTCCAAGGAATCAAGAATAAGTTATTACAGATAATTAAGAAACATAATTTCACCTATGAAAATGTTCCCTGCAATTTAAACAACAATATGCACTTGCGTCTATCATTCTGACACGTTATCAGAAATGTTTACAAAATTACAGAGTTGAACACAATACAAAAGTATTCAATTACCTAAAATAACGAAAACAATTAGTATCTATATGAAAGTTATTCTCATATTAAACAATTTACCGAAAGAACTAAAAATAATTAGAAGTAAAAAGAAATTTAAGAAAAAAAGATTGAAAAATGGATAATAGAAAATTTCCAAAATGTCTAGGAAAAGAAAAAAAACTCTATCGCAGCGAATTGCATTAGAAGAGCAGGTTTTCAGTATCCAGTTTAAAAAATATATTCATTAAATTATGATTTTTTTCCAAATTGAAAAAAAATACACCTTCTAATGTGTAAACAATATTTATTTCCTCCCCGGGGGATCAACCCCCAACCAATTCGTACCAAAACCAATCACATCCAAGGTATCATACGAAACTACGTTCTCACAAACTTTCAACCCTATTTCTATAAAATTGCGCCCTTTATCGTGTAAACAAGATTTATTTCCTCCTCCGGGGGGTCAACCCTCCAACCAATTCATATAAAAATAAATACCATCCAAGATATCGTACGAAACTACCTACCTACAAAGTTTCAACCCTATGGTACCTATGGCGTTTTCTATCGTGTAAACTAGATTTATTTCCCTGGGGGGTCAACCCCCCAATCAATTCGCATTAAAACCTACCCCATTCAATATATCATACAAAACTACAAAATTGCGATCTATATCATGTAAATGAGATTTATTTCTTCCCCCAGGGGATCAACCCCCCCAACCAATTCGAACCAAAAACAATCCCATCCAAGATATCATGCAAAAATACCTATTTACAAACTTTCAACCCTATTGCTTCAAAATTGCGACCTTTATTGTGTAAACAAGATTTATTTTCCCCCCAGGGGGGTCAACCCCCAACCAATTCGAACCAAAAACAATCCCATCCAATATATCATACGAAACTACCTATTTACAAACTTTCAACCCTATTGCTTCAAAATTGCGCCCGTTATCGTGTAAACAACGCTAAAATAATAATATATATATATATATATATATATATATATATATATATATATATATATATATATAAATATATATATATATATATATATATATATATATATATATATATATATATATATATATATATATATATATATATATATATATATATATATATATATATATATATATATATATATATATATAGATATATATATATATATATTTAAATTGAGTTTTTGGTGCCAGGCATCGTAAAAAGTCATGAAATGAAAAACTTTCTTGGTCCTAGGTCGAACTTTGCTAATCGCACCCATTTTAATAAGCAGGTTTTCAAAGTTAAAACCTGCTAACAAAGAAGAAGAAAGGTGCAATACTTATAAGGAGAGCACACAACATTTTCTCAAACATTTTATTGATTTCAATTTTTATTTAAAGAAGTTTTTGGAATCAGTCCCGTAAACATTTAACTGTAATTACTTTTGTAGGAGTATAATAGATTCAGGTTACTTGTACTCTAGTACAAGAGAAGATCATGTATTTGCAAACTGATTAATAAATATATATATATATATATATATATATATATATATATATCTATATATATATATATATATATATATATATATATATATATATATATAAGAACAATTCTTAATTCTCACTTCAAGAAATAGATGATTTGATGTCTTCAATCTGAAAGATTTATTTTCTTTAGTTGAAAATATAACAAACAAACTCTGATAACTAAAAAGAATAATATTACGAACCTGAAAGAAATCAAAAACAATGCTATTTCTTCGAGTTCTCAATTAACAATATTTGAAATATAAAATGACATTAATTAACAACTGACAAATCAAGGCGTTCTCTAAGCTGAAATCGAATAAAACATAGAAGATAAAATAGAAAGTAGTTTTTTAAAAGAAATGACACTGTTCATTTTTACATATATATATATATATATATATATATATATATATATATATATATATATATATATATGTATATATATATATATATATATATATATATATATATATATATATATATATATATATATATATATATATACATATGTATGTATTTATTTAATTAAATTCGAGCGGTAGCAACGCGTAGGATGGCAGCTACTAACTTATAAAATCTCATTATTGATATGGACTTCATGAAGCAGACATAATGTTGGCGGATCTCTAGTTTCATATACTCGAGGAACGAAAAGCGAATGTTCATTTCTGATATTTGTACAAAGAAACTAGGTCATTTAGTGTTTGTTTTCTCTTTCAATGCTTCATAATACATCATTTTGTAATGGTTCTATGTATCACCTGAAAAACCATGAATGTTAGTTGATACAAAATATACACAAGAAAAATTTCACGAGCCATTTCATTAAAGGACCTTAATGGACATATATTTAAAGAAAATAAAATCGGAAAACCACCACTACTTGATAGATCCAATAAATGCATTAGCTAAAACGATTTTTTGTCAATGGAAGAAGTTATCGGTGAAAAAGAAACATGGATAATGGGTTAAATTGCTCAAATCAATGACACTGAAATATAGTTTATCGAAGTTTATGTCGAAGCAAACCAATGTAGAAGTTGAGAAAACAATTCCGATGAAAAGTTACAGAAAAAGAAGCATGTATACAGGGCCGGATTAACCATTAGGCAGAGTAGGCAACTGCCTATGGGCCCCGCATCGACAAGGGGCTCGTGCACGTACCAAGAAAAATAAATTCATGGAATGCAAATTTTATTTGAAAATTTGTATGAAATTCCTCACCAATATTGTTGCTTTCTTCCGACGCATGTTTTCAATTGATGAAATACCTACTTCATACATACAGGACCATCTAGTATCGCGTAGTAGAACTAATGAACTGTCTTCGTTCAACAATGTCTCAGAACCGTTTTAATTCATTGTCGATAATGGCCATTGAAAATAATGTATTAGAAAGGGTCAACTTCCAAGATGTAGACTTTGAAGTAACAGGATACCTGGAGTCGATCATCTGGAAGTTACTTACATCCCTTTCTCAACTTGAAAAGACCTGGAGCCCGGCCAGGGTTGTTGCCTACGGGCCCGGACAGGGTTAATCCGGCCCTGAATGTATAGGGAGATATTTTCAAATTACCATAAATTTCAAGCTTTTGGAGTAATAGTTTCTGTCTTTATACTTGGAATAAATACTGACAAAAATCATTTATATCTAGATTCAAATTAGTTTTGGAGTTTTAATGTAATATTTATTAAAATTAACAAACTTTAAGGATTCGTTCGAAGAGATCTATCGGATTGTTTCAGTATAAAAAAATTTCACTAGCTGCCCCGCAATAATAGGGAAAGAAATGAGCAAATAATTTAAGAAGTTATGCTTTTGGCTGTTGCTATTCCAAGAAAAATATAGGCACTGATGCGGGAACCGGTTATGCATATACATAAGTTAGTTTTCAATAAAGAAAATTTAAATAGAAAGATATTTCGAGTACGAAATAAAGGTTTCAGGGTTATCAATATTATCTCATTATAAATAGGTATTAATTTTTACCCAGTATCGGCCTCATCAATAAATGATAGGAAAATGCTACAACTGAATCAACTACGATGCTCTAAAGTAAACACCATCCTGCGTTTCGCTCCAAGTATCAATAATATACAATACAACCTCATAATATGCAATGTGAATTTTCTGAAAATAGCTTATATATATTTATCCCAAGGGAGGTTTGCTTGGTTTTGTGGAAAACCGGGAAGAGGAATATCTTCCCGGTTGAAACGATATTTCAATTTATTTTCCATTGAACCCTATATAAACCTTTCTTGGGGCATTTAAATCAGGTGCAGGGCACGCAAAGTGATTTTCCATAGATACATCCATAACTAGAGGGATAGATATCGCTAAATTTAATTGATATTAGAAACCTTTTTGCCGTATTCGTGTCTCATAATGAAATCAACCTTGGAATGATTTTGTTGTGAATAGTCACATAATTATCATTAACTGAGATTTAATTCTCGCACATCACTTGGTGAAACAATCATAAAGAATAAAGTATAAACTTTAAAATAAAAACACTTGGCTTATGTTTCGCAATATACAAAATATTTAGATACTGTATTTAGCAGTAACGAAAAGTCGACATGTTTCGAGTTATGAACTCATTATCAAGACTGACTATAGGAGAGTATTACATCGTATTTTATAAGACAGACAAAAGCAAAGGTGATACCTGAAAATCAATTTGTTCGTTTACAAGGGGTAATTGACTATTATGGGCGGAACTTATTTCGGGAATTTCAAGAAGGTCAAGGCGCTTTCCTTTGTTACCTGAATGTAACAATTTGGTTTTGTTGAAATCCAAGAAGTGATTGAATTTTATACAATGCTCAGAGAAGCCAGTGGTGTTTTTGTTTTGTAAAATTGACTTCTTATGTTCTTCAACACGAATATTTATATTCCTTCCTGTCTGTCCAATATAGAAAGCAGGACATTCGTCGCAAAATATTTTGTAAACACCACTATTTTCTCCGATGTTAGATTTTTCTTTATTATTGACCAAGAATGACTTCAAGTTTCTTTTATTTGTACAAATTGGTTTCACATTTTTTGTTTTCTACTTCTTTTGTAAATTGAATCGAGTTGTAGAAAGTGTTTCTATATTCAAGGAAATTATCTAACTGCCTATCTGTACCGGTCCAAATACAAAATATATCATCTACATAAGCCTCCATAATGAAACGTTAGTAATTAAATTATTATCAGCTTTGAAAATTTTTTCTTCTAAGATATTCATGAAAATTTCACTCAACAAAGGCGATAACGGTGATCCCATGGGCAATCCGTCTTCTTGTTTGTATATTATATTATTACAAACAAGAAGACGGATTGCCCATGGGATCACCGTTATCGCCTTTGTTGAGTGAAATTTTCATGAATAACTTAGAAGAAAAAATCTTCAAAGCTGATAATAATTTAATTACTAACGTTTCATTATGGAGGCGTTATGTAGATGATATTTTTTGTATTTGGACCGGTACAGATAGGCAGTTAGATAATTTCCTTAAATATATAAATACTTTCTACAACTCGATTCAATTTACAAAAGAAGTAGAAAACGAAAACGGTATCTTGAATTTCTTAGACGTTCAGATTGCTAGGAATTTGAATTCTCTTACTTTCAACATTTATAGAAAACCAACCTTCACAGATACTTTAATTCACAGCGACAGTAACCAACACTTTAAAATAAAACCCAGTGCTTTTCATTCGTCCATACATAGGTTGTTCACGATTCCATTATCGGAAACAAATTTTCAAACTGAAGTTAATACAATTAAATTATTAGCCACTAATAACGGTTACAATGCAAGTCTTATCGACAAGCTCATTGGGAAAAAACGAATAAAGTACTTGTTGCATTCAATATACCCCACGCAAACTATTAATGAAGAACAAAAATACTTCCCAATAAATTATGTGCCTAATTTGGGTAGCAAAATTTGTAACAGACTATCGAAAAATAACGTTGAAACAATCTGTACAAATAAAAGAAACTTGAAGTCATTCTTGGTCAATAATAAAGAAAAATCTAACATCGGAGAAAATAGTGGTGTTTACAAAATATTTTGCGAAGAATGTCCTGCTTTCTATATTGGACAAACAGGAAGGAATATAAACATTCGTGTTGTAGAACATAAGAAGTCAATTTTACAAAACAAAAACACCACTGGCTTCTCTGAGCATTGTATAAAATTCAATCACTTCTTGGATTTCAACAAAACCAAATTGTTACATTCAGGTAACAAAGGAAAGCGCCTTGACCTTCTTGAAATTCTCGAAATAAGTTCCGCCCATAAAAATCAATTACCCCTTGTAAACGAACAAATTGATTTTCAGGTATCACCTTTGATTTTGTCTGTCTTGTGAAATACGATGTAATACTCTCCTGTAGTCAGTCTTGATAATGAGTTCATAACTCGAAACATGTCGACTTTTCGTTACTGCTAAATACAGTATCTAAATATTTCGTTATATTGTGAAACATAAGCCAAGTGTTTTTTTTATTTTAAAGTTTATACTTTATACATAATTATCACTCTTAAAGTAGAATTTTTTTTCAAGGGGATGAGGTGAATATTCGCCTGTGTTCCACCATCCACCCTCATGGGTTCGTAAGTACATTACCCAGCAGATCATAGTACACGTAGATATAATAATTTAAATTGCAATCCTGGACAATCACAACATCCATATCTTATCCGGGATTCGAACCTGGTACCGTCTGTGCCCTAGACAATTTCTCAACTATCTGAACCACAGACGATTGATAATTAGGAGAATATTGTTTGTGACTTAAGATTTTCTCATAACATATTATTAGTTTTCAAGTGCCGTGCCCGGTTTCGGGTGTAGGCGACCCTCTACAACTATTCGTGTTGTGCGTGATACAGTGATACACGAATAGAACATATGATTATTGTTATATTATCACTATGGTTCGACACTCAAAAGTGGCAGAGATATTAATTATTGATAACTAGTACAAACCCCTACTTTTCATGAAACGTTTTTAATAAAAATACAGATGTTGGTACAATTTTTTTGCTTCATTACGTGATCTCTAGTCTTCAGTTCTAACTATATCTATGAAATAATTATTGTGAAGACAGGTTTGCATAGTACCTACTTCATAGAAGACTTCAAAATTGTAAAATACATTATAAATTTTGTAAATATTGAAAATTTGATCGTTTAGCATTAGTTCAGGTTAGGTCGGCTAATAAGTATAAAACTGGCGTAGTACGAAGGTATTTAGGGGTCTAGTCAACCATATGCGAAAAGGATTTGTAAATTGAAACGGCCTTCAATGATAACAATATTATTTAAGTATAAAGTTTATAAATCGGTAAACGACCTTCATATGAAACCAGAGGTCAGAAGATACTTGACGAAAAATCCGCCAAGGGTTGAGAATGTTCTGAACAAGAGTCTGTAGTCTTATGGATTTATTTTGAGTTAAAAAAATCCTTGTGAAAGATTCTCAAAACCAATTGTGTTGGTTAAAAAGTGTGTGTGAACTCTCAATCAGTTAATCAATTTTTTTAATAAAAGTTTAGGATATGCTCCGACCTAAAAAAAACAAAAACAAAAGTATTTTTTTTCATAAATGTTGAACTTTTTTTTCAGTGACTTAAGCAATTTTGTAAATAATAGTTTCCCCACGATATGCTCGACCCTCCCCCCTCTTTAGTGAACTCGCGGAACTCCCAGGTTGAGAATCGTCGAATTTAGCAGCCATGTAATAGTTATTTATGTACCAAGTGCGTTATATAAATCCTGACGCCCGGAGGGTAACATTCGGCCTGAGGGCCTTTGACCCGAGGGATGAATGTTGCCCGATGGGCGTTAGGATGTAGTAACGCACGTGGTGCATACAAGATTTTATTGAACGAAAAAATTATTTTATTATATCGAAAAATCGATTTTAAAATCGGTTCATTGCTCCTATACTTTCCATTTTCCTTCTCATAGTAGGCATGTCATTTGTTGATATTTTGACATTTGTGAATATTTTTTTCATCATATTTAGTGAATGTGATTGCTGCTTTCTTTGTGTAGTCTTAAAGAAATAATGGAAATGAAAATGAATTTACCCAAGAATATCATGGAAAATGAAGCCAAAGCTGCGAATAATTAATTGCCGGAGAAATCCAGAGTCGTATACGACAAGGATTATGAAGTATTTAATCAATAGAAGTTGCTTAATTTCTCCTCGTACAATTAGCGGGCGTTGTGATCCATAATGCCCGCTCATTACGCCCTAGGGCATAATGAGTGTATTTATAGCAACCGTATCTGAGGTAAAATTAACAAATAATATACGAGTGAAAAATAAAAAAAAAGGTTAAATATCTGGGGAAAGCAGTGCCAAACATGACACATGTGCAATTGGGAAACAGCCTGAGTAGATTAATGCTCGTTCAATATTCGAAATATGAAGCTGAAATGTGTCAAATTTTTTGAGATTCCTAATAGATCCGACATTCTATTTCCAATGAACTGTATGAATGAAAAATTCGTTCGGAAAATTCAATTTGTTTTCATGGATGAGCGACAACATATTCGATTTCGTCAAAAAATCATTTTAATAAAATTTCATATAAATAGACATTTTGATTTATTTGAAATATTGTGTTGAATTCATGATAAAATATAGTAGTATTTTTTTAGGGAACATTGAAATTGCTTTTTATTCATGTTAACTATGAATGAAAAAATCGATGTTACAATCGAAGGACTTTCGAAAAACATGTAACATGATACAAATAAAACTGAAACATTTTACAATTACATGTTTCACTTATTATAATTTCAATAGATCTCTCGAAACAATTGTGAATTTTTAAAGAAATATATACCTACATAATATAAACCATCATAAAGCTCTGATGATGTACAGCATCATATAAAAATTAAACAATTGTAGCAAACAGAGGTATGTATTTAATTTTTTTAAATTAGAATTAATCTATCAAAAAATTGAGGCACTTTCATATATTAACATTTCTTGTGAAGATTCTCTGTTCAGTATTTTTAAGTGGGTGCCGTAATATTAAAAAAAAAACTTTTGAGGAGCAGAGTTCCATCACTGAGGTCGTATTTTTCGCTGGAAATGCATTATATTCTTACGGATTAAATTATATTTTGAAAAATCGAGCTTAGGTATAGCAAACTGAATTAAAAAGTGGAAATTCATTTAACGAAAAGGAAATTCGCGAAGTGCATTGTGGTTGAGGAAAAAAGTTGAAACCACGAAGAAACGCACCTCAACATCAACTCAATCCACATACCAAATTTCAATCCTCTATCTAAAAAAAAAATTCGCGAAGTGCATCGCGTACTGATAGCGAAATACATCGATATGCAATTTGAACAGAATAGTCAACACGAAATGCAGCGCGGTTTAAAATTTTTTCGAAAATCGTGGTCTAGGATATCTAAAATGGAAGAAAAAAATACTTCCGCACCTGACTTTTCTTCGATACAGTGAAATAGTAGATTTTAATGGAAAATACGACTAAAAAATCAAGACAAGCAAGGGAATAGATTCACTTTTAATTTGAGAAATATCTCGATAGATTGAAAGAAAAATTGTTCTTACATCTTATTTTGGTGAACTACTGTTATATTTTATTAAATACTTTTTACATTTGAATTGATGAAGTCGTTACTCGATGAAAAATAGAAATCAATTGTTAACATGTTTGAAAAATGAAAATCTCAGTTTAACGATTTACACATAAAGTAAAATAAACTACCTTTAATATAATAAAGGTAGTTTGTTCTTTATAATTCATAATTGTACTTTGCAAACCTTGTATAAGATATTTTAGTTTCAGTTTGAAATTCGCACCTGAAGAAGCTGTAATGTCACCGAAACGCGTTGTGCAACTGCTGTTGTTCTAGTATATGTGAAAATCGTTAAGTTCAGAGTTTCATTTCTCAAACATGTTATATACTTTTTATCATATAGAAATAAAATTAATTAGAGCTAAATTTATAATTACTAGTATTAAATAGAAGCAGCTTGAATCATATCACTTAGGGCTCGTTCAGACACGCGGGAACCGCGCGATTTTAGAATCGTGCGGTTTGGAATCGCAAAATTGTGTTATGTATTCAGACAGAGCGGTTAGTACGCAATTGGTGCGAGCGGATAGCGTTACTTCGAAAATAGAAGTTGACGAAAAAATACTATGTTTAATGTGGTTGAGAAAAAAAGAAAAGAAGAAGACAGTATTGGGTGCATCCAGTATTAAGTGACCGACTCATACATGGCCAATTCGTAAAATTATATCCCAAATTAAGAATGGTCGAGGAAAAGTTTTTTTGACTATTTGAGAATGTCAATAAAATCTTCTGATGAACTGATTGAATTGATCAAAGGAGATATTTCAATGTCGAAACAATCCATAGCTATGTCGCGCGTGTTCTTGTTCTTGCGTACGAATCGTGCGGTTCCAACAACGCAACTGAACGCTGAGGGGAGGCTCCACCATAGAGATATTACAGATAGAGGCGACAAGCCATAGGCCGCTCTGTAAGTGGCAACGTCAGTCTCGGAACTCAGTGGGAGCGAAAGAGAGAGACGATTGCAGGGTTTTTCTGCCCTGGTCTACGCGTACCACGCGTATTATTATTAGAGACAGACAGCCTAACCTTCAGATTCTCTCTCTCCCTCACCCGAGCTAACAAGTTTCAAGCTGGCTTGTCGCCTCTATCTGTAATATCTCTATCGGCTCCACACACTCCATAGTAACAGAATCGCGCGGGCACCGCACGATTCTATTTTCTGGTGGTTGAGTGGCGGGTACCGCGCGGGTTGACCAACCGCGCGGTTACGTCTGAACGATTGCAAAAGTACTTATATAAATAAGACCCGCGCGATTCCCACGCGATTCTAGAATCGTGCGGTTCCCGCCGTGTCTGAACGAGCCCTTATACTTAGGCAAACCTTCCGAAAACCCTAAAATTGTTTTTTCACAAACAAAATTTCAAAGTTTCATATAAAACAAACAATAGCATTGGAAAACTGCTTAAAAACAACAATACAAAAATTCATAGAAATGAACGTACTGGTGTTTATAGACTCGACTGTAACGATTGTGAAAAATTCTTTATAGGACGTACAATTAGAAATTTCAGAACTCGTATACACGAACACCAACGTAGCTATATTAAGTAGAAAACGGACTATAATTATGCGTGTCATCTTATTCAAGGAAACCATACCTTTAATCACAATTGTAATATATTACAGTTAGAAAATAGTCTCCACAAAACCAACTATTGGAAATCCCTATACATCAATAAATGAGGCGTTGACTATGAAAAGGAGGAAAGTGCCAAAACCTAAATTTTCCAGGAGGAGCAAAAAACCAAATTGATACATGAATAAATAACAAGAACGCACCTTTTGGAGTAGAAAATATATTTACTATACGGTTACATGCAAACATTGTTAGATAATAATGTGAAAAAAAGATTCAAAGAATATTTACAAATATCTTTATAAATGTATGGTAAACCCATGCTGCGGCACTTGTCACCTTTGCAAAGCAAACAGTCATTCTTTTTATTTTATTTATACAAGCACTCTAAGAGATAACACGATCCATAATGAGTATAACATGTAAGATTGTATGAGTGACATGCATGTCCTAACATTTTAGTAACTTATATAAATTTTTTTAACTTAAATAACTATTGTAGTCAGAGGAAGAGATCACTTTTAACAATTCATAGGTTCTCTAGGAGGAGTTTTTTCATCTTTCTATTGAAACTGTCAATGGACGGACTGTTTTTAATATGTTCGGGAATTTTAATGAACCATTGTAGAGCTTGAAATGTAGTCCATTTTTCCCAACATTAGTTGCATTTGGTAGTATGTGGAAATGTTGATTTGTTCTCGTGTTGTAATGATGTATGTCACAATTTTGAGTTAGGTTGACTTCTGTTTCAGTTTGGTTGTTTTTGATTTTGTAAATAATTTTGACACTATCCAGTTTAACTATATCAGGGACTTTCAAAATTTTTAGATCTCTGTAAAGCATTGTTGTATTTGTCCTATATGGAAAATTAAATAAAGTTTTAACTATTTTATTCTGGGCTATTTGTAATCTATTGATATATTGTTGTCTTGCTTGTTCCCAAAAAGCAGCTAAGTAAATCACATGTGAATACACATTCGAATAGTAAATTTGGAATTTAGTTTTTTTGTTGAATTTCATGGCACTGTTTTAGAGTTTTAGGTGATAACATAGATAGTTCTGTTGCCACCAGTGGCATCTTGTGACACCGCTCAAAACTAAGCGAGAGGTGATAGGCACTTACCCAACAACACCGAGAATATTGTTGACTTACCTCCTTTTCAACGCTATTGGCATTGGCATTTAGAATCGTTTCAGTGAAAAAAATAATTTTCGGCAATTTTGGCACTTACCTCCTTTTCAATGTCAATGCCTCAAATATAAAAATTCCGGAAACCTAGTTAACAACCAGATTGAAGTAAACCCTTCTCCTCTCCTTAATCTGATCAATATACCTATTAATAACTCTTAATGAATTGCTTATTGTTATTTAGTATCTCTAGGAACCCCTCTGTTATATTGAGTTTTTCGTATAAATAGATTGTTTTGTAATACCATAATTTAGTACGAGATGAACTCATAGATTTTTATTTCAACCTGTGAAAAGTTAGGTTTTTATTTATTTATAAAGTTATGAATATGAACTTTCACCAAGTTAATGCCAATTCAATTCGATGTTTGAAGAAAGCAGATAATGGCTTTTTGGCAAAATGGTATTCCAAGTTATTATTTAGAAGTGCACTTAACTCGCAGAACATGTAGTTTTTCAACATTAAATTTCTATGCTACTTTACAGTATCCGGTAAGTTTGAAGAAATTTCGACACATCTTTTCGAACAAATTTAAGGGAAAAAAATCAAATTGAATCGATAATAATTTTATATATTACCAAAACGAGAAGATGAAAGACAAAATTTCATATTTCATCCATACCTATTGAGTCGTTTAAGAATCAGAATAATACAAAAAACATACACACATTATTCTACTGTTACAAAATATGTCTAAACGATATTTCCTTCATGTTACTTTCGGGAAAATAACTCACAGTTTGATAGTTCATTTTTACGAGACTATGCTCCGAATATTAACGTTGAACTTACATTACAGAATTTTTGTAAATCAGCATACAATATTTGAGTACTCTCAAATGAGCAGTTGGCATAAAGCCACCATTATTTCATGTTATAATCAGGTTATGTGCAAAAAACGTAGATTGTCTTTCGAAATATTTATCCAACATAATTATTTCTCTATATTTTGTTGTTTTTAAAGATCGATAATAAATTCAAAAGAAACCAAGAGTTTCTCAAATAATACTTCGACTTTCAAAACATTTTTCCAAGCAAAATAGAAAAAAAACTCTATCGCAGCGAGCTGCATTAGAAGAGCAGGTTTTCATAACGTATCCATTTTGAATATATTCAATAAATTGAGATTTTTTTCCTGGGGGGTCAACCCCCCAACCAATTCGCATTAAAACCTATCCAATTCAATATATCATACGAAACTACCTACTCACAAACTTTCAATCCTATTGCTCCAAAATTACGCTCTTTATCATGTAAACAAGATTTATTTCTTCCCCCAGGGGGTCAACCCCCCAACCAATTAGAACCAAAACTAATCTCATCCAAGATATCATGCGAAACTACCTATCTACAAACTTTCAACCCTATTCCTTCAAAATTGCGACCGTTATCGTGTAAACAAGATTTATTTACCCCCAGGGGAGTCAACCCCTAAACCAATTCGAACCAAAAACAATCCCATCCAAGATATCATACAAAACTACCTAGATACAAACTTTCAATCCTATTGCTTCAAAATTGCGCCTGTTATCGTGTAAACAAGATTTATTTTCGCCCCAGGGGGGTCAACCCCTCAACCAATTCGAACCAAAAACAAACCCATCCAAGATAACATACGAAACTACCTATTTACAAACTTTCAATCCTATTGCTTCAAAATTACGCCCGTTATTGTGTAAACAAGATTTATTTTTACCCCAGGGAGGTCAACCCCCCAACCAATTCAAAACAAAAACGATTTCATCCAAGATATCATACGAAACTATCAATTTACAACTTTTCAACCCTATTGCTGCAAAATTGCGACCGTTATCGTGTAAACAAGATTTATTTTCCCCCCAGGGGGGGGTCAGCCCCCCAACCAATTCAAACCAAAAACAATACCATCCAAGATATCACAGGAAACTACCTATTTACAAACTTTCAACCCTACTGCTTCAAAATTGCGTTATCGTGTAAACAACGCTAAAATACATAAGCACGTACATACATACGAACATATATATATATATATATATATATATATATATATATATATATATATATATATATATATATATATATATATATATATATATATATAGAGATATATGAAATTGAGTTTTTGGTGCCAAGCATCATAAAAACTCATGAAACGAAAAACTATCTTGGTCCTAGGTCCAACTTTGCTAATCGCACCCATTTTAATAAGCAGGTTTTCAAGGTGAAAACTTGCTAATAATTTTCGTTAGAATTTCCTTTTCAGTTCATCTAATTCCCATAGAGTTACGTGATTCCGTGTTTAAAATCGTTGAATTAACCACTTTCTTAGAAATAATTGATTTAATTTATTCACTTGAAAATATACACTGAATAGGTATTAGTTAATTTACAATGTTTTCACTTCGATCTGGTAGAAAAGTATAGAAACTCAAAATATGGACAATTTTGGAGGATTTATGGGAAAGATTTAGAGGAAACCTATTATATCATGAGTCACTTATACTACAGACATAATTCAAACTGTTAGTGTTCAAGAAATCAAATGTTTAATATCATTTTGTATTTTCATTATCTTCATATGTTTCCTTTAAATTAACCAAGTCGACGTTCAATTAATTGTGGCCCAATATTCAACCCTTAACCACTTCTCTACCTATATCAAAGAACGTGAGAAACTTGTTTGAAAGCACGTTGAATCGGAGCAACTCTATTAACATGTAGGACTTGAAATTATGTATACTTTATTAGTTATTCGTGCTGAAACCTAAAATACTGAAACCAAAGTTTGAAGCCATAAAAGTACTTTTCTTGTGGTTTCACGATAACACATTCCAACTTTTCACTACCTATATACACAGACTGTGAGAGTTTCTTTAGAACGATAAAAGCATACTTAGGATGTAACAATATGCGAATTTCATGTCGTTCCGATAAATCCTTTCGCAAAAACACCTGGTGTTATCTCATTACCATCGAAGTGTTTGAAAACTTCGTCAACTGATTTTATATTTGTCTGAATTTTAGGAATACGAGAAAAAATTTGTTTTAACTTTATTCCGATAAACCACAAAATAAAAACTATGTGAAAATTAAGTATATTTCTTAACTTCTGAATCTTTTCTTTCGGAAATTGGAACCGAAGAAAGTTTATTTATGTTGGTAACGCCCGAGGCAACGTTACGGCAAACCCAAATCAATCTCGTTTAATAAATCGATGGAAATGCGTTCTCTGGAACTTTTATTAGATTTAACAGCCGGAATTTTCGAATAATTCATTGAATAAAGGATAAACTATGGCAAACTCTCAACGCCTACTACTATTTTCCATATAAAGCAGCAAAAATTCAGTTGGGCTGACCGTAAATATATCGGCTTCAATATATATATATATATATATATATATATATATATATATATATATATATATATATATATATATATATATATATATATATAATATATATATATATTGTATATGAATATATATATATATATATATATATATATATATATATATATATATTTATATATAAATAAATCGGCTTCAATATATTATACTAGCTGCCAGAATTCGCATTCCTGTGGCTCAAATTTTCTATTAAAAAATGGCGAATCCGCCACAACCCCTATCCGCCCACGCGTTTTTCAAAATTCATTTTAACACAAACTACACAAAATTTTATCAATTTTCTCACATGGTAACAGTATTTGACTTTAGCGATCTCTGTCTCTCTCTCTCTCTCTCTCTCTCTATATATATATATATATATATATATATATATATATATATACAGGCTGTCCCGAAATTAGACGTCAATATTTCGACCACCTATTCTTCTTCCGAAAATAGAGATAAAAGTTCATATAAACTAGGGTCCACAACTTCTTCGTTTTTAAGATACAGGGTGTTAAAGGTGAATGCCTGATGTTGGTCTTCATTCAATGTACTAAATGTACTAAAAGTAAGTCTTGCAATATTTTCAGGAGTGCGTAGTGCAGGGGCGTATTGGCGAAAAATTAAGCCCAAATTTTTTGGTGGTTAATTTTCAGTAATTTTGACTTCAAAATTTGAAACTATGAAGCTTTTTGTACAAATAAGATACTCTTCTCATACTTCGCTAGGAAGCAGCATTTTCGAGAAAAATGCATTTGAATATTTCTTTACGAACTGAGAAAATAATCAGTAGAACGAAGAAGTGGATGACCCTAGTTTATATGAACTTTTATCTCTATTTTTTGAAGTAGAATACGTGGTTGAAATGTTGACGTCTAATTTCGGGATACCCTGTATATATATATATATATATATATATATATATATATATATATATATATATATATATTTATATATACATATATATATATATATATATATATATATATATATATATATATATATATATATATATATATATATATATATATATATATATATATATATATATATATATATATATATATATATATATATTTATTCGAATTGTTGTTGCCTGTGAACTATTTCTAATCTCTTGATAATTATTAGCAACAACAGGCTTATTGAATCTCAAAAAACTCGATTTTATTAAAAAGTTGACGTTTCGCCACGACATTCGTGGCTTTATCAAAACTTTGATAAATGTTCAATGTTTCAAGGTTACAAAAATCTAAACCACATACCAATAGACCTACTAACAACGAAGTAATAGCCTATTTTTGTTGAAGACGCAACTGTCAAAATTTTACGAAAAAAATGAATAACTCGAAAACTGTTCATTTTAGGTATAAAGAGTGGTATGATAAATTTGTTATAAATTACATGAGAAATTCGAAAATAAAAAGATATACAGGGTATTCGATTTGAAATAACAAAGTTGATATCACTTCCGGCAAAACCGGAAGTGCAATTTTCTTCAAAATAATTTTGAAAAATAGACTTAGTTAGATCATATATGCCCTGAAAATTTCATATCGATATCTTCGATGACAAAAAAATTATGGACCGATTACGTAGCTCTGGGTCACCCTGTATACACAGGGTGTTCCAGAATAACGTCAGAAAATTTCGAGGAGTTATTCTTTGAGTCATTATAAGAAAAAAAGTTCCCATTAATGTAGTTCCGCAAATGCTTCCTCACCGAAATACAGGGTGAAGTTTGAAAAAAAAATGTAATTTTTTTAAAAATCTTCTAAACTTAGAAAGCTGTTAAAATGAACTTTAGAAAATTGTTATAGCTCCTTGAACTCTATAAACTACTGTTAGAAGTTTTTCCAAAACTGTTAAGGAACGGAAAAAAGGGTGGTACCGTGGGATAAGGAATAAATTAGGAATTTTTTAAATTAATTTTGTCTCTTGCTTCTATTCAATATTCTCAAGCGTTTTCAAAATGAATAAGAATAATTCCTTCAAAATATTTTCCTGGAAAAAATATTTAAAAATTAAAAATGTTGTTGCCATGACTACTCGCAGTCGCAATGCCGAACTTATACCGAAATTAGATTTATTTATGAAATTTATATATGTATTTTGAAAGGTTTTCGCTTTTTTCTATTTCGTGAAAAAGAAAACGCTTGAGAATATCAAATTGAAGCAAGAGACAAAATTTATTCAATAGACTTCCAATTCATTGCTTATCTCTTTTCTATTTATTAATAATGTCCTCCCTCAAAAATATGGGTTAATGAAACTCACGGTACCACTCTATTCTCTGCCCCTGAACAGTTTTGGAAAAAATTACAACACTAGTGTATGAAGCTTGGGAAGCTATAACAATTTTCTAAAGTTCATTTTGATAGCTTTCGTGGTTTCGAAGATGTTTAAAAAAATTATATTTTTGTTTCAAACTTCAACATCCTTTATTTCGGTGAGGAAGCATTTGCGTACCTACAGGAACTTTTTTTCTTGAAATGTCTTCAGGAATAACCTCTTGAAATTTTCTGACGTTATTTTGGAATACCCTGCAGGAAATAATGCAATTATATCTTAGTGAAAAAGAAATTGAAATCCGTTCTGGCCCACAAAATCTTATAATTCAACAATTAAATCTCATTGCTAGAATGTTAGAAGGCAATGTTGCGAAACAATCGATTGATTCATATATTTCTTTCATGAGAGGATTTGAGCATTGGAACTGGAACAATAATTTTACCCTCATCGGCAATCTCCCGGCTTCTTCCATCCAAATAGATCCAATTATCTGAGAAATAACTTGAGATTTTTGTGAGACTCTGTTTCAGATTGGCTTCATTTTCAAAAGACATGATTTTTAATAATTAATGGCAATGAACTAGAAGTGAAATTCGGGAATGAAAATGTTGAAAGAGTGTGATGAAATATATGGTTTTAAATTATTTCAGGAATAATTTCAAACATTTTTCATATATATCTTGAAGAAAAATATGGTTGGCATCTACAAGAAAAAACATTTCCAAGTTTGTGTATTGTTAAAATAATATTCCATTGAATCAATCAAAAAACTAGTGAGCAGCAGAACTTCATCACTTAGGTCGTAGATGCACTTCGAACAGAATAGGCGAATCAAAATAAGCGCTACGCCGCCTGGTGACAATCAAAATAACTTAAAATCTTGACATAGTTCTTACGTTCTCCTTTGATTTGTGTTTGTTTTTGTGTGATTTTTTACAAATATTTATTATTTGCAATCATTTTGAAAGCTATGAGTCGTTCGAATCGTTATTGTTCAGTTCCTTAGCGTTCTTCCTAGAAAAGAAATGTTCAAATGTGAATTTCCATTCTCTTCCTCCAGCTGGTGATAAATATCGTGTTTGTGTAGAAGGGAAAAAGGAATACTCCTAAAGTCTCTACTTTGTGTGATCTGATAACTACAGATAGTGCTCTAAACAGTTTCACTGGTCTCAATAATATAAAACTATTAGATACAATAGTAAAAGCAGTACAATCTGTTTACAGTGATCAACGGTCACATAGATTTACAATCAAACAGCGTATTGTTTTAGTATTGACAAAATTGAAATGTGACATTATCTCTTTTATTTGGCATTTCACAAGAATTATGCCAAAAATATATTTATGAAATGCTACCCATTATGAGTAGAGTTTTTAGTTGTGTCATAAGATTCCCAGAATATTCTGAAATACAGAAAAACATGCCAAAATGTTTTGAAAGTTTTCAAAATACTTGAATCATCTTAGACTGTACAGAAATTTTTATACAGAAACCAAAGTGCCTTTGCTGCAGGATCAGGTTTTACTCTCAGTATAAATCTAATAACACAGTGAAATTCATGACAGGTGTTTCTCCTGGAGGTTCAATTACTTATATTAGTGGACCATATGGGGGAAGAGCATCTGATAAAACGATTTTCCAGTGACTTAATTTTAAAGTTAGTAAGCTCACAGGATGCTGGACAGAGGTTTCTTGATAGAAGATATTTGTCAACAGTTTAAAATAAAGTTGATCATGCCACCATTTTTGAAAGACAAAAAACAGTTGACTACAGAAGAAGCATATTGTTGAATGCCAAAATAGCAGCTGCTAGAGTACATATTGAACGAGTCAATCAGAGAATTAAGATATTCATCTCATGATCTAACCTAAGATTTCTCTCAATTTGGCTACAAAACAAATGATGATAATCACCTACCGCCTCAATAGCAATGAGAATACATCATACACAGTAACACACTTGTTCACTAAAGAAGCCTGAAAAGTCTTTATATTTATGGTAAAATTATATTTCGAAAACACAAATAAACACACAACAAATACAACATAAACATTCCAATGTCAATATTTATAGTTCTACGACTGGCCACATTGGCGCTGCATTCTTATTTTCAGATGCCTGTCACCACGAAACACAGCGCGGTTGAGTAAAAGAGTTGAAACCAAAAAAGGATCTTAATTCAACATAAACTCAATATACGTACCAAACTTCAACCCTCTAACTCAATCTACAGAAGATGTGGATTTCGGAAATTTTTCAAAAACCACGAAAAGAATCTACGTTAAAATGCAGGCGGTTGGAAACATTCAACCAAACTTTAATACTTTCGTTCTGCAACGCTAACAATCCCAGGACATAAAAACGCTTGATAGGCGTTAGGATTTAGTAACGCACGTGGTGCATACAAGATTTTATTTTTCACGAAAAAATTATTTTATTATTATGAAAAATCGATTTTAGAATCGGTTCATTGCCCCTATATTTTCCTTCTCATAGTAGGCATGTCATTTGTTGATATTTTGACGTTTGTGAATATTTTTGTCATCATATTTAGTGAATGTCATTTCTGTTTTCTTTGTGTAGTTTTATAGAAGTTATAAAGGAAATGAAAATGAATTTACCCAAGAATATCATAGAAAATGCATCCAAAGCTGCGAATAATGCCAGAGAAAGTTGCTTCATTTCTCCTCGTACAATGAGCGGGCGTTATGATTCATAATGCCCGCTCATAACGCCCTAGGGCATAATGAGTGTATTTATAGCAACCGTATCTAAGGTAAAATCAACAAATAATATACAAGTGAAAAATGAAAGATTTTATATAATATACAAAATAATGCCAATTGACTGCTAGCTTAACACAGGGTGGAAAATTGTTCAAAAATACAAATCAACATTTGACTTGATTCCCCTAAAATTGCTATGTTCACTCGACATATAAATTTCGAGCTATAATTAAAGACCATTTATCAAGAGATAATTGTGGAGTAAATATAGCAATTTTAGTGGAATCAAGCCAAATGTTTTACTTAAGTTGATTTATAATATAAAAAATTCACTATTGAGATACATTTATACATGATAGTAATAATTTTTTTAAATTAACTTTTATATAGGTGATCATGGTTTATTTACGATTTGTGACATCAAATAAGAGTTTTTGTTCCGAATATATATTTAGTAATGTGAGGTAGAGTTTTTGAAATTACAGACAAATTGCGATTAAAGAAACATTAGTAAGTTTCAATATAAGTTAACCATTTCAAATAATTTAATTTCATTCATTTTTTTTCGAAAATTGTGGTCTGGGAGGTCTGAAACGAATAAAAATATAAATAAATATAATTTTTTTTTCGCGGTACTTGAAAGCATCTCCATTAGCTCTCATCAAACCAGATAAGCAGAAATTTGGTATCTGGGATTGTTTTCGATGCAGAACGAAAACAAAATTTGGGTAAATTTTTCCAATCGCCGCCTTCTTGAAGTAGATATTTATTGTTTTTTCGTGGTTCTGAAATTTTGCTCAACTGAACTGCTTCTCCAGATTGGATCAGAGGGTTGAAATTTAATACATGAAAAGAGTTTATGTTGAAATACGATACTGAGTGAACTCTTTTCCTGAACCACGCTGCACTTCGCGTAGACTATTACGTTCGAATCGCACCTCGACCTGCTTCGCGATGCACTTCGCGAATAAAATAAATTATTCACTAATTTTTATTAGGGTTTGCTATCAAAGCGTGGTTCTTCAGTACGCGATGCACTTCTCGAATTTTTTTCTATAAAATACATTTTACTGTAATTTTATTTCGGTTTGCTATTAACGCTTGGTTTTTGAAACCATAATTTACTCCATTCGAATCGCATTTTGATGCGATGCACTTCACGCGAAAATACGACCTTAGTGATGGAGCTCGGCTGCTCCCTTTTTTTTGCAGAATCTATCTCAGAGAAGAGCTTGTTGGTCGCTTATATTTCAGTTTTAATAATGGGTTAGTTAATCATCATATTGACTAACTAATAGGAAGAAAACTAGAAAATAAATCATTATACAATTAGGTTCGAGCAATAGGTACATTTTTAAAATTTTTTTTATTAATAATAACGTTTATTTTTGGTCCCAAAAGCAGTGAAATCTCTGGCGACAGGACCTAATGAACAATAAACAACAATAAAAAATAAAAATCAAATACAAAAAACAGAACAAATTCTTGCTTCGTTCCTTAACCTATTCCACATAAAACAAAATCTAATTTCTTTGTGCAAGTTAAGTTAAAATAAACACATATGCATTCACCCCTTAAATTATTGTTGATATCAAATGTTTCTTAAGGTTATAGCTAAAGTTTTTTCTGTTTATCACATGTACTGGAAGAGAGTTGAAAGCTGCTACAATGCTGTATATGGGAGACATTACTGCTTCTCGGTAGTTTCTGTCTAATACATGCCTACTTTTTGGCACCATGGCAATGTATCTCATGACTCCATGTTACTGTAACCCGTGTTTTCATTTGGTATCTCTGTTTATTAATAATATAAGTTTAGATTGCTCCATTATCAATAATTTTTTCATGTCAAGTAACTCAGTGACTTTTTAGACCATTGTTGTAGGTGTAAAATGGTCCATGCAATAGGTTGTTTTGACTGCTCTATTTTGAATTCTCTGAATTTTCTCCATTATATTATATTTTGGGGAAGAACCCCAACATGGCAGAAGATATCTAAAGTATGGTTCAAAGAAAGAGTTGTATAGCATTTTCCGGGTCTGATTGTTGAGTTGAAAGGCACATCGTTTGATAGCTCCTATCATAGGAGAAATTTTGTTTCTAATAATGGATACATGTGAATTCCAATATAATTTGTTGGTTAATTTGTGAATTTCTAATAAAGGAAAATTATCAGAAGAATATAAAACTAGTAGTTTTGTGTAGAATTCATTTGAATATGAAATCATTGCTCAAATAAATATAAACAACCAATATCAACATACTCATTCAGATTTTCCTTCCGGAACGACGCTAATTGTTATGACGGAGGATGTGATTCTCTAAAATCAGACCAATGATGATGTCCGGGCGTAGTGAAAATCTATAACCATATTAACGCTGCGCTTCTACGCTGAAGCCTATTATTTACGCTCCATTTCAAATTCAACGAAATAACCTGGGATTGGAAAGGTTCCATTACGACATAAAAGTAATAGAGATGTTCACATATATACGATCTTCCAAATTCGAAATCAATATGATCAGGAGAAGTATAATATGAATTTTACATATTCTCCTATCAATTTTTACGTAAGGGGCCATCCATAAAGTACGTCACACGAATTTTAGGACTTTTGAACCCCTCTCCCCGTCCTTGTCACAGGTTGTCACATTTTTATAACCCCCCCCCTCCTGATGTGACGTCACACATTTTTTAAATTTATGTATGTATTTAAAAATAATCGAGAGAAAACAGCTATTTTCATTTTTTACTTTTTGTGAATTTGAGTGTCTCACTTGCATTACAACGCCGCTCTAGAAGTTAAATGACGTTGCATGAGAGATTATCGCATAGCGAGAATGCTAAATTATTAATAAATATAGATCAAGTTCGTACATTTTTAAAATTTTTAATTCACATCCAAACTTTGCGTTTTAGTATTTTAAATTTTAACATGTGACGTCACAAAAGTATTGACCCCCCCATGCCCCTTGCCACACGATGTCACACTTCGGTGATACCCTCCCTCCCCATTAACGTGTGACGTACTTTATGGATGGCCCCTAAACAAACACAAAAAGAACAAATGAATAAACAACCAAAACATAACATTTCCCATGGATTTATATACAATAATACCTCTTCAATAAACAGTAAAGAAAGTGTATAAAATAGAAGTATAGAAGTCTTCATATCTTTAGGAAATATTTAAGGTTATGGCACATTCTCTTTAAATTTTATTGTTCTACTATTTCTTTTGGACATTTGTTGTATACGGATATAGCTCTGCTGTTGAGAGTTAAGTGCTTTATAAGTTCTTGCTGATTTATTCTTGAACAGAATATTAAGTGGTTTAATTTGTTCTATGTTCTTCAACATCCAGCGTATCAGAACTCGGGGTATAATAACCCAGCGAGTAAATAATTTTTAAAGCTTTGTTCTGCATACTATAAAGTTTTTCAATTAAATATTTAGATGCATTGTCCCAACATACTACCAAATATGTAAATTAAAGTTCTATAAAACTATTGCACAGAAGTGGCGACAATACGCATCCCTGTCGAACTCCCTTCGCTATGGTTATGTTGTCCGTGTGATATGATCCGTGAGTTTGTAGTTTTGCTGTTTGGTTCCAGTATAGTTTGTGTTTTATTTGAATATCTTTTTCATCGATGCCAGCTTCTCGTAGGATGGGTATTAAACGGTCGTGTTTCATGGCATAGTAAAAATGGAAATTGCTTTTTCCGTCGACCTCTAAATAAAAACTTACTTTAACGTACATGAAATTGATCATCAATGACCCATTTTAATGTACAATTTCTCCTATTTTAATGTATGATTGTCATGGGCAACCAAACACAGAAGTATTCAGCACGGAATAGTTGAATTATTCTGTGTCTGTACTGTTATTCCATAGAGAAAAGGAATTCATAATTCAAATCGAAAAATTTAACTCTATACAAAATGACGTAGAAACTGCGGAAAAAATTTTATGCAATAATCGTTCGAAAGTAATAACACTTCAGCTTCCACCAGTTCCACATATTCCTCATCGGATATTGTAGGTAATGTGGACTATTCAGAATGTCACATGTCTAATATTCCATCTATGTAGGCATTTCTCAAATTGTTCCATCGGGAGCATAAATATAAATATATCGAAATGAACATAGAAATTTATATTGTGTCAAATGTATCTGTTATGCAAAATAAAAATTTATTTCAATCAAGAATTTATACTCAATTCATGATGAGCTCGACGGAAAAATCTTGTAATAAACTCGTTCATTGTAGCGATTAATGGTCTCGAACTATTAACGCGCTCGCTCCGCTCGCACGTTAAAATATCTCAACCATTAATCGCTGTCAATAATAAACTAGTTTATTAAATAACTATTAATGTGAAATGACCATTGGTCGTTTTATTTTAAAATTCCATTTGGGGCAAGTTGTCACTACGTCGTAGGGGGCATGTTATCACTGTGACAACATGAGCTGGAGCGAGGCTTTTCTACACAATGTCGCAATTGTGATTAGGATAAAGATTTTTTTCTTCCATTTAACATTTATGTTTTTTTCATAATGTTATCTTCATGTGTTTGTTTCATTTTTTTAATCAATTTCAACTTTAAAATTTTCTACATTAATTAAGTCTTAACAACTTAGCCCTTGCCGTGTGACAATATGATCCCTCAAAAGGTATTTTGTCACACTATATAAGTACAATTTTTTTTTCAGAATAAGAGCTCTTGCCGAATATATTATTTTACATTTTTTTTCACTATAACTCTCAATACTCATTATACATCTTCACAAAACCAACCGCATGGAAAAAACAAATAATTGTCACATGGAAAAATCAATGACCTCGATCTCCTCTATTCTACGCTGAAAAAAAACTTTTTAGGTATGAATAATTCGAAAAGGTTATCACATTTTTATTTTTGGACTAGAAAACTTTCATAACGAGCCATAGGCAAGTCATGTAATCTACTCTAAACGTCCTTAAAACAGTATTTCTCAGACTCATTACGTAAATGAATATTATATCACTTCACGATTATTTTGAAAGTAAACTAATCATATTCTTATTTATATCATAATCAGTTAATGAAATGCCATTATTACAAAATCAACGTCGTGTTCTCTAATTTTGATATATATTCACATTTCTTGAAATATAATCCTAGTCTTCTCGAATAACAAACCTGGGCCTCTTGTGTATGTTTTGTAAATTAATCTAGAAGTTAAATTAATTAAAGATAACACAAACTGCTATTTCTGCTAAAATTCAAATTTCTTTTTCACGTTATCCCCTTGAAAAATCAGCTTTTAGTCAGCGTTCTGAGATGTCAGGAAGTGTTTACATCAAAGCGCAACCAGGTTAAACCATTTATCATTAACTACACTAGCGTTTGTAACAGCGCTGTTTGGACATTTTTATGATATACAACAGAAAAAAGCCATCCCTCCATCGCAAAATATTAATTAAACGAAATTAGTGAAAATTGGTTTACTTCTAAGGCGTTGAATAATAAACATTTCATTAACTTGTAACCAACCTCCTTTTTAACAAATATTTATGTGCCCTGACTAGCAGGGAGATTGGTTAACATTTATAGGTTCTGGGTCGTTCTCAATAATAATAACTAGAGTAAAATGTAAGGTATTTACTGTCCTCTTAATACACTGTGAGACTTATCTTTTTTATATATAATTTTCTATCGACGTTTTTCCGATGTGGATGGTACTCGACTTCTGCCCTGGTTCAGCTGTGGTTTGTTAAGGTGGATGTTATTCTCAGACCAGGCAGTTCCTTTGGTAGACTCCAAATAAGGTGAATCTCAGCCCTCAAACAACGTGGTTTTTAGCTCCTGACCAAGTGTTTTTAAACTCCAGAAAAAGTGGATTTCTAACCCAGACCAGGTGGGTAAAATAATTCGGGGCAAATCAACACACAATCTCTGACTACATATGTTCCAAGATATCTGTAGGGTATCGATGGCCAATTCAAATTAACATTTAGATTTGTCTCAAGCAAAAATGCTAAGAAAGACAGCATATGTTCCAACATTAAACCGAACATCAGATATGACCATGTGAAATTTGCCATCACTATCCTACAGAAATCTTGTGTTAAATTGAGAGAATTAAACAAGCAAATGAATTAGAAATATTTTAAATTAGGAAATGCGAGATGATTATTTCAATATAGAAAGATAAATGAATTAATATAGGTAAATGAAAAAAAATCGAAATGGCGGAAAAATGAAATAAGAAATCAATTCAGATTTTCAAGATAATGCATTAATACGAAATAGATATATTCTTTTCACAACTTACCATCTATCAGATGCCACAGATAATTAATAAATTTTAATAAAATTTAACAAACTTTCAATTTATTAGGTATGAATATAATTTCAATAATTAACGATGTTATTCCTTTGATGAACAATGGCTAAAAGAAAGAACGATTGTTCATCCGGCACTACTTAGATACTCTCGTATTTAATACGCAGGTCATTAACCACAGAGAACAAAAGTTAAGCGTGAATTCACGGTATCCGAATGCATAGTTCGGTAGTAGAATGCTGTGGCTATAGTCACTCGGTGAATTGACCCGTTACAAACTAAATACACTGAATCATTATTTTAAAAATCAACATGAAGAAGAAAGATTAGATACATTTCTTAGATCTAACTATATTGAATTTTAGCAATGAAATATTTTTCTCTATATCATAATCCTGAAATCACAAACTATCAGTGTTTAATAATATCATATATTGCCTCCTCACTATATCAATTTTTTTGAAAAAAATTCTGGAAGACTGAATATAATTGAACTAGCAAACAAGTATTCCCTATTTATTTAAATTCCAACCAGATTAATCAAAAAGAATACCATTATTTTGTTATAATGCAATTGAATATATTTGTTTGTAGTTAATTTAGATTAAAAATCGCATAGAAAGAAGATTGAGTTTCCATTAAAAAAAATATTAAATTCTTAAATCAAAAGGGACGAGAGGTGTCGTGGGACAACCCGTAAGAACGAAGTTCTTTTCGTTATATATTATGCATCAAGTAGCAGGCACAAATGGAATAAATTAAAATGTTTTAGAGTAGGTATTTAAAAATATAAACACTTAAATGAAGGAATAGTAAGAAAATTATAATTGATTTTTTTAAGTCTTGAAAATAAACATTTTACTATTAAGTAGTATAAAGGTATGAACTAATAATGAACTTAATCAGTACATTGAATTGTAGTAATTATTGATCCATTGTAACTTAAACAGGACACATATATTTGTGATTTAATTTTATGTGAGTTTCTCGAAAAAATTGCATTTATACTATAGACCGGGAGCCGAGAGGGTTTTTGCATGTATCATAGGCCCCACGACGAGGCTTTGGGGGCTGATAGACAATGTTATTCCCAACTTTGAATTCTCGGTATGGCACCCCTAAAGTGTAGCTTTTAGGAGGGGTGAATTTTCAAACGTGTTGTCTATATCCGTGCCGCTGGATCATAGGCCCCACTTTGATTCTTGTAATATGTGGTCAAGCAAGTCGCCAAAGTCCGCAAACTCAATATGCCATACCAATATGGCGTCACTTAATGCCCGCCATACTTACCGAAACGTGTAATTTTTTCACTGTGAAAATGGATCATAGGCCCCACGCTGTTGTTTCGTGATCTTTGTTAACAATGAACTGTAGAACGAAGATCTCAAAACGCCATACCTCTGGGGCGTCGCCAAGTGGCCGCCATACTGGGGCAAACATGTCATTTTCAGCAATGAACATGTATAATAGGCCCCACTATGAAAATGTGTCTCATTTGTTCATTTTGATGTCCTGAACAAAGTTCTGAAAGCGCCATACCCATGCGATGTCACCAACGTCAGATATTGGCTTAAAAAGATGTCACATTTTTATAGGTTAAGTGTATCAAAGGCCCCACTGCCATACCAGCATTTTTACGTGTATTTTGAAGTATAAAACACGAATATATCATTGCCATACCTATGGCATGTCGCTAACGTCAGATATTGGCAAAATTGTCACATTTTTATAGTTTAAGTGTATTAAAGACCCCACTGCAATACCGGCAATTTTAGGTGTATTTTGAATTATAAAGCAGGAATATATCACAGTCATACCCATTGTATGTCGCTAACGTGCACAATTAATCGTATATATATATATATATATATATATATATATATATATATATATATATATATATATATATATATATATATATATATATATATATATATATATATATATATATATATATATATATATATATATATATATATATATATATATATATATATATATATATATATATATATATATATATATATATATATATATATATATATATATATATATATATATATATATATATATATATATATATATATATATATATATATATATATATATATATATATATATATATATATATATATATATATATATATATATATATATTCATATATTTATATATATACCTATATTTATATATATATATATATATATATATATATATATACCTATATATAATTTTTTTCAAATTTGTATGTACCTATATGATAATATTGTGTAGAATTTTTCTGCATGTATTTTGATATATATAGCAGGAATATATCACAGTCACATCCAGTGTTTGTCGCTATCGTGCACTTTTAATCGTATATATATATATATATATATATATATATATATATATATAAATATATATATACATATATATATATATATATATATATATATATATATATATATGTATATATATATATATATATATAATTATATATATATATATATATACATAAATATATATATATATATATATATATATATATATGCCTATATATAATTTTTTTCAAATTTGTATGTACCTATATGATAATATTGTGTAGAATTTTTCTGCATGTATAGACATATTAAAAAAAATTACAACAGTGGTTATTCTCAAGTAAAATTGTTGTCGAAATGAATACTAATAATATAATGTATATAATTCAGCTCTGCGCTGTAAAAACAGGTGTTTTATGTTAAAAATATTTTTCGTTAAAAACACAAACAAGTTATGAAATAAAATAATGTATGCCAAATAAATGCTTAGCATTTCCAGGATTACATTAAGAAGGAAATTTATTTAATTTTGAACGAAGAAATAAGTTAGAACGCGAAAAATTGTTATCCCTGCTCTGGCTTTTAGGGTGTGCGATGGTAGAAGCAGGTAGCGAAAATACGAACGAGAGACGCTAAGAGACAGTAACAAAGAACATTATATTGCAAATAGTCACCCTTGTGTATATAACATCTCAATTTTAACATAAAATATATATCTAAATACACCACGGTGTTTATCTATAAAAAACGTACAGTCCACAACTCTATAACGCTTAACATTTGGTCCATCGATACGGGTATTGATCAATAAATCCGAATAAATTCGGACCAGTGAACATTAATCGATAACGTGCAAGTGCTTTATTGTTGTGATCGACCAGAAACGTGCATATCTAGTCGAAAGTAGTAAGGTTGGTTCATAGAGACTCCCTCCACTTCACTTCAACCAACTTGAAAGCAGGTGAACAATCAGCGTATTCAACGTGGACGGCATCATCAGAAACCACCAATAAGAGCAAAGAAACATACTAACATTTTTCACAGGTTAGCATACGTTCTAGTGAGTTTATCAAATATAACTTAGATCGCGTGTAAACTGTCAATGATGAAATTATACAAATTCAAAATTTTTTCACTTATGAATGCGTTCCCTGAGCAAGTCTTAAGAAATAAAATCTGATGAAAAAAATTTCAGGCATCTTATTGCATGCAAATTTATTTTGTTTTTCCATAAAAAATTTTGTGAATCTTATATGAAAAAAAGTTCCATAAAGTCTATTTAAGCATTCGAACCGTTTCATGTATACGAAAAAAGTTTCAATCATATCAATTTTGATTTTTCAAGAAACAAAAGGACGGGTTATTTGCAGAATACGTAAATTCAAATTTTGAAATTAAAACTAGAAAATACCTGTTGGTCATCTAATTGTAGTAATGATCAAAACTAAATATATGGAATAGTACTTTCAAAGGTATGTAATGATATTTCGGAAAATCTTTTTCAACAGTTTTTGCGATCAACGGGAAAAACTTCCTAAAAATTCAAGAGTTTTGTGAACGAATTTCAGATCCCTAGAAAAAATAGCACATTATCAAAATTATCATATAGTGTAGTAACCAGAATCTAAAATTTATTCGGTACAATTTAATAAAAGACGTCTGCTTCCTGAAAATTTCGATAGCCTACCCAACTTTTCAAGTTGTGAAATATATTTTATGAACTTTCTGCCAAATTTGGTAATAAAGTTTCATATCTTTCAAAAAGTAGTTTTATGTTTCACAAGCAAATTATGTAATTCATATGTTTTACCAGATTTAATAATTGCGTAAGTAATTGAACAATTTCTCAGAAAAAACATTGAGCACCATTTTATACAGCGTTTTTCATATGTAGAGTTCTAAATTCAAATAAAATTATTTATATTCAAAAAGAATTCTTTTATTTCGTAAAAATATACTTATCGTTGGATATGTTTATCCTCTATATTTTATTCTTTCCTAATCGAATACATGTTTATATTTTCTAAAACAGTATTCACCAAATTGAATGCATGGACAAATCATTTATACGATGAATGTAGGACTCATATATTCAATAACAATTTTATCCGTTTAGTATAGATGTGTGTGGGATTTTTTTTGACATGACAAGGTATATGATTGTTTATAAGTATGCATACAATTATAAAATTATTAAATTTTCAATGTAGAATAATAGAATGAATTAATAATTTAACTTTATTACTACTTCATACAAAGTATGGGTTATAATTTATAATGTAAGTTGAATTAAATACATAATACTTAACTTCCTATCAATTTATTTATATAATGTTGATCGTATTAGTATCATAATTTTTAAACACTAGGAGGTTTTGTCTAAAAAAAAGAAAATATGAGATCTATAATAAAAAATTTCGCATTCTGTCTAATCAAAGAAATAAAATCTGATTGATCTGATGAATTTCATACATTTTATAGGAAAAAAGTTACTTAAGTTATTTTGTTCTTCCATAAAAAATTTGTGAATCTTATATGAAAAAAAGTTCAATAAATTATTCAATCTCACCAAATTGAATATATGTACAAATGTATACATAAAATTAAACAGAAAAAAAGAAAATATGAGATCTATAATAAAAAATTTCGCATTCTGCCCAATCAAAGAAATAAAATCTGATGGATCTGATGAATTTCATGCATTTTATAGGAAAATAGTTACTTAAATTATTTTGTTCTTCCATAAAAAAAATTTGTGAATCTTATATGACAAAAGTTCAATAAATTATTCAATCTCACCAAATTGAATATACAAATCATTAGTAAAAGGTAACCAGGAATCATAAATTCAATTAATTATTTATATTCATATAATTACCTAATAGGTTTTATGAAATTTCTGATCTTTGTTCGTAATTACATCTGTAAAGATTTGATTGAATAACAGTTTTGATTGATAAGTTCATGAGTTTGGCCAATATAAATGATTAAAGCAATATGAAATGCATCTATTTCATTTTGGAAGACTAGGTACAATTATATCTTTATTTCTAATATTTTAGACGCTTTTATTCACAACAATCGTGGACAGGAGTTCGGGTTTCTTCGGTAATTTTCGGAGATTGCACAATAACAGGTAAGCATGGAGGAATGGTGGGGGTCGTGGAAAGTAAAGTAATGTGGGTTTCTAACCTATATGAAAAAGTTTAACATTTATGTTCGTTCGATATTTTATATAGCGTTTTTCATTTGCATAGTTCTAAAGTCGAATACTATTATTTATATTTGAAAAGCAATCTCTTATTCCATATTTCAAACCAATATGCAATTTCAAGGCTGTGTTATTATTATTTCTTTCTATTTCTACAGTGAAACATTCTAAAGTATTACACATCTTGATTGACTGTCCTAAGTACTCCACCTACAGGAAAAAAACAAAAATGAAATTATCCTTTTCTGCAGTTCTTGGCAACGATAATGATGACTTGAGAAACACCGCAAGATTCCTAAAGGATATAAAAGTGTATGATATGTTATAAACATAAATTCAGTATATTTCTGTTAAGTCTCTAAATTGTTCCGTTGTGCAAATGGTCTTTGTAATCGAAGCACATGTCTTTCTAAATAAAAAAAAGTATCGTATTAGCATCATAATTTTTAAACACTAGGATATTTTGTCTATATTTTATATGAAAAGTTTTTCTTAATCAAAAAGCTGGCCGTCGTTCATCGTAATAATATACGATATTTACATCAATGATGGGGAGCGTAAAGGGGGTGTATAGGGATACCGTTAACATATATATATATATATATATATATATATATATATATATATATATATATATATATATATATATATATATATATATATTATACACCCGATTCAATTGAAATTTGGCTACGTAGACACCCACAAGAGAGGTAGGATATGCAAATCCTATTCAAAACGTATTGTACGAACGTGTTTTCACAAAAAAAATTAAATATTCCAGATGATATTCATGAGAAATTTCATGAATCTTATAAAAATTGCATAAGTTATTTAATTTCGATGTTCACCAAATTGAATGCATGGACAAATCATACAATGAATGCATGAATCATATATTCAATAACAATTTTATCCGTTTAGTATAGATGTGTGTGGGCTTTTTTTTTTTGGCATGGCAATATTGATCGTATTAGTATCATAATTTTTAAACACTAGGAGGTTTTGTCTATATTTCATATGAAAAGTTTTTCTTATTCAAAAAACTGTCCGTCATTCATCGTAATAATATACGATATTTACAGCTGATTTATCACACATGGGATTTAGGTTTTTTAAAAATTTATATGTGTACTCTATTTTCCTCTAGTATGAGAGACCTGTTATAATGCATGTAAACGAATGGTTCAAATTACATTTTTTTAAAATAATTTAGTGTTTCAAATGAAAAGGTTTGTAATTAGATAAATAAACTTTCTGATTAAGTTTATTTTTATATAATATCATACATTTAATCATATTTATATACAATAATATATCTACCAACTTACACTATCCAATACAATATTCTCAATATTGTAATAATATTTTACAAGCAATTCATACATATGCAGTGAGTCATTGTAACTCAATTTTATGAATTCAGCACAAGTTTGTATATCGATTACACGTAAATGTTGCTTACGCATTTCAGTGAGAATGAAATCTGCTAAATAATCAATTGTGCAATACCTGGTAAAAAACACACGATTTTGTAAAGACCAGCCCACCCCACGTTGAATAACTCAGCGACGGGTTTCTTTTGTGAACGTCAACCGTTTGTATGTGTTTTCTTGGAAATTTTACCTGCACCCATTGAATAACTAATGTCAGGGGTGGATTTCATACGATTTACGAATTTTGGTCTAAATTTGTGAAAAAAAATTCAATTCTCACGACCATCAATCATTAGTTAATACGGTCCTGTCCCGAACACCTGCCCAAACAATAGATCTGGTATAACAAAAGACTGCACCGTACACCTGCCCCAAACAATAGGAACAATAGACCGGCCACCCGCTTTTGTGCAGAGATATTCGCGTCAACCTTTTGTGTGTGTGTTTTCTTAGAAATACCTGCACCAGTCGAATATCTAATGTCAGGGGTGGATTTCTTACGAGTTTTGGTCTAAATTTGTAAAAAATATTCAATTCTCACGACCCTCAATCATTAGTTAATACGGTCCTGCCCTAACATCTGCCCCAAACACCTGGTCTGACAATAGATCCGGTATAACAAAAGACTGCACCGCACACCTGCCCCCAAACAATAGGAACAATAGACCGGCCATGATTTATGACCTTGAGCTGTCACCATCAATCAATTTTAATGGCTTTGGGTGCCGCCCACCTGTCATGTTTAACAATAGAGCTGTCATGATTTACGACTTCAACTGAAGGGTTTCTACTCTCGAGATCATACGTAATCTATGATAATTAACCGATATTCTACACATATTTTTATAAATCAAATCATGAAAAATATACAAGTTGATCATGGTCAATTTAATATATTACATAAAGCGAACAAGAAAAATTCTTCAATAATTTGAAAATTATCAAAAAACTTTCCAAAGGAGCTGGTTATATGTATTTCGCGACAAGAATTCTTCATTTACAAACCAACAGTGAATTATATAAATCGTCACCCTCGATTCAAAATCTGCATACAGCTGTTTCGATCTTATTAGATCTCATCAGTGCAGCTTATTTGGCTCGGAGTGAATTAACAAATTTTTAATTGTTTCCGAACACAAATCGCGGTATGGATTTGTATTGAGGAACAATTAGTTATTTGTTAATTCACTCCGAGTCAAATAAGCTGTACTGGTAAGCAGTGGCGTAGATAGGGGGGGGATCAAGGGGATCAATCCCATCCCCATGAGCCCAAAAAAAATTACAAAAATTGTAGTAGAATTGAATAAAAGTCTTCGTATCTACTTATTTAAGTATAGGTACATGAAATTTACTAAGCATTTTTTTGATATTATGTAGGTATGTGCAATTATATAAAAATCATCTAGATATGTTTTCGTGATGGCTGTGCAATTGAGTATTGTATAATTTCCGCGCTTCGAACAGGCCGACCAATCAGGGGCCATTAAATGGTCGCTCGCTATAATTATGGACAGATTGGGCACATGCAAAGTAAAAATCTATTCATAATGTTAACATGATCGTAAATAACATAATAGTAAATAACATAATAATAAATAACATAATAGTAAATCAAGAAATGGAATCGTTTTTCTAATTTTGGGTAAAGAAACTAGTTTTGATATTATTATATTTTATTCAATGTTTAATTAGTAGTTTAATCGGTCACTATGGGCAAAAAACGTGTTTAAAAAAGTTCAAGTGGCTCTAATGGAAAATTTTTATTTCGAAAGGAAGAAGTCAACCAAAATCTCCTCGCACTTCTTCTCTTTCTAAATTGTATACTGTAGTTCCTTACTATCAAACAAAACTGCTCGAGCTTTTGTTTAATAGTATAGTATTATATCTAAAGCACGAGCAATTTCGTTCAATAGTATAGGTAGTATAAAATTTAGAAAGAGAAAAAGTGCGAGGAGGTTTTGGTTGACTTCTTCCTTCGTAAATAAAATTTTCCATTTGTCATACGTTTTTTGGTCCTAGTGACCGATTAAATTCCTGTTTACATTCGAGGAGCGTGACTTTGCTTTTAGAAGATTTTCAATCAATATTCAATATCTCGAATATTTTTTGAGGTAGAGTAGGTATCAAAATATGACTAAATTCGGCTTTAATTGTCAATTTAATTACTCCATAATATTTTGAAGTTAATAAAACTTGTCGAGTTAGTAAAAGTTTTCTTGTGATGGCGTTCAATCCATTTCTGGACTTATACATCATGGATCTTGGAGAAAGATTTACTAATCATGAGAATATAGTCTAGTGAACAAGTGCTTCTTTGTTCAACTTTTTTCATGATTCTCGGAAGAATATGAATAAGGTGTCATTCGATTCGGAAGAGCATGTAGATATTTTTGGAAAAAAGTTAAGTTCCGTTGAATTTTGTAAAAGTTATAATCAATTTAGTCAAAGAAAAAATTATCTCAAAAACTAATTGATATTTTTGATATCTGAATAAAGATACAAAAAGAGGAGGATATTTTTCAAAAGAAAGTATCCCCGAACTGTAGGATTAATATTTATAATTTTCTCAGAGGGGTAAATATACTGCCGAAAATAGGTTTGCGAAAGTAACGCCCATTTCGGACACTTTAACAATAAATATGATTTAACTAAGTAGGTATATTAAATATCAAATTAAGGAATGAAAAATTTCAGGTTCTTTCAGGATAGGTAACTGAACAATAATCCAGCCACAAAACATTTTTATCGGAAGTTCGGAGTCTTTCTTTTGGGAAATTTCCTCTTCTTTCCGAATCTTTTTTCAGATTTCAAAAATCTCGATTAATTTTTGACATATTGCCAAAAAATCAAATTCCCTTTTTTCAGGATATTGTTTATAACTTTCACAATTTTCGCGAGAGAATTTTTATTTTTCTCAAAAAATATCTACATGCCACTCCGAATCGAGTGACATGTTTTGCTCATATTTTTCTGAAACTTGCGAAAAAGGTTGAACATAAAAGCACTTGTTGACTAGACTAAGCGTATTAGAAAGATTTTCAGTATTTTTCAAGCATGATTTATACGAAATTGACAAAGCAGCTGATTAATTCATCAAAAGTGACGAGTTTTATCAAAAATTTCTTACTGCCACAACTGTTTTTCTCGTTAGTTGAAAGTGTGGAAGAATAATTTAATTCATAGAAGCGATGTTGAGCCTAAAAATTCAATAAGAGAGCTGGATGATTGCCTAGCATTTTTTTTTCGAATATCATGTTGATCAGAATATTAGCTACGTTGCCGGTATCGACGTTTGAAGCGAATAAAAACGATTCAAAGGAGCACGATAAAAGAAATGGACTTGTAATGACCCTTCTGAATATATAAAATTCATTGCAAATTCAAAACTCATGTTTGTCCAATTTCTGTTATTGAAATGTTTGGCTGCTCTGGCAATTCATCGTGACAATGGAATCACAGCTGACGAAGTCATAAATAGATTGTCAAAAAACGCCGAAAACTAAATTTTCTGCTCTGATTTTCCCAAGAATATTTTCAATTATGTATATATTCAATTAAATATAATTCAATTTTTCACTGATTTATAATTACCTAAATTTTTCCAATTCAAATAATTTGAATTTTTTGCAATTTAATTTAACTTTTCCGCTTATTTTGTAGTATCTACATAAAAGATTATTTTTATCAACAAAATTAGAACCTTAGATGAAACACTTATGAAATTTTGCACTAAGTCATATCCCCCCCCATCGCAAAAAGCTATCTACGCCACTGCTAGTAAGATCTAATAAGATCGAAACAGCTGAATACAAATTTTGAATCGGGGGTGACGATTTCTATAATTTACTGTTGTTTTGTGAATGTAGAATTCGCGTAGCGGTATACATATAACCAGATCCCTTGGAAAGTTGTTTGATAATTTTTAAATTATTGAAGAATTGTTCCTTGTTCACTTTATGTAACATATTTTTATTTCTAGAAACGCAGTCGTGTCAGTCGTCTAGGACATAGTAGAGCATATCTTTCATGCACCTAGTGTCTTGAGTTTAAAGTGCGAAAGGAAACTTGTTTCCAGACACCTAATTCGTAATTTGATTATTATTATTTAAACTTCAAAATAAAACACACTTGGTTTAAGTTTCACTATATAAAAATATTTAGATACTGTATTTAGCAGTAAAGGATAGTCGACATGTTTCGAGTTATGAACTCATTATCAAGACTGACTACAGGAGAGTATTACATCTTGTTTTATAAAACAGGCAATAGCAAAGGTGATAACTGAAAATTTATTTGTTCATTTACAAGGGGTAATTGACTATTATGGGCGGAACTTATTTCAAGAATTTCAAGAAGGTCCAGGCGCATTCCTTTGTTACCTGAATGCAAAAATTGGGTTTTGTTGAAATCCAGGAAATGATTAAATTTTATATAATGTTCGGAGAAGCCAGTGGTATTTTTATTTTGTAAAATTGACTTTTTATGTTCTTCAACACGAATGTTTATATTCCTTCCTGTTTGTCCAATATAGAAATCAGGACATTCGTCGCAAAATATTTTGTAAACACCACTGTTTTCTCCGATGTTAGATTTTTCTTTATTATTGACCAAGAATGACTTCAAGTTTCTTTTATTTGTACAAATTGTTTTAACGTTATTTTCGATAGTCTGTTACAAATTTTGCTACTCAAATTAGGCACATAATTTATTGGTAGTATTTTTGTTCTTCATTAGTTTGCGTGGGGTATATTGAATGCCACAGATTCTTTGTTCGTTTTTTCCCAATGAGCTAATCGATAAGACTTTCATTATAACCGTTATTGGTGGCTAATAATTTAATTGTATTGACTTCGGTTTGAAAATTTGTTTCCGATAATGGAATAGTGAACAACCTATGTATGAACGAATGAAAAGCACTGAGTTTTATTTTAATGTGTTGGTTACTGTCGCTGTGAATTAAAGTATCTGTGAAGGTTGGTTTTCTATAAATGTTGAAAGTAAGAAAATTCAAATTCCTAGCAATCTGAACGTCTAAGAAATTCAAAGTACCGTTTTCGTTTTCTACTTCTTTTGTAAATTCAATCGAGTTCTACAAAGTGTTTCTATATTTAAGGAAATTATCTAACTGCCTATCTGTACCGGTCCAAATACAAAAAATATCCTCTACATACCTCCTTAATGAAACGTTAGTAATTAAATTATTATCAGAATTGAAAATTTTTTCTTCTAAATTATTCATGAAAATTTCACTCAACAAAGTTTAAATTTTAAACTTTATTCTCAAGTGATGTGCTAGAATTCAATCTCGATTATTATTTTATTAAAGTTAACATAATTCTTTTGGAAACTTTCTTATTCTGGTGGAGAAATTGATGTAAGATATTTCCTCATTTAGAAATCATTCATACCAAATTTAACGTTTGAGACAAACAATAAGACCTATCGACGTATTTAATTATTTGAAGCAGCGACAAGATTTAACTGTTGCTACTTTCTGCAGTAGGTAACAAATGATGAAAACTGTTGAATGAATTTCATTAGGTATTTTTAAGGGGTCTCGGCAAATTTCAAGAAGCTTAGAGAAGATAGGCCAAAAGGGAAATCATAATAATCTTATTTTCTGAAATCGGTGGTTGCAAACGAAAAGGTTCATTAAATTCGCAGCCGAAAGTTGCAGATAACGAGAAGGAGCTTCAACTTCATATTGAATATAGTTACAGTTCGGTTTAGAATAAAAATATAGATAGAATGTTTGAGAAACATGCAACTTAATCATCTATCAAGTCCATATGAGAAAACACTATCGAAAATAGACAATTGGGTTTTTGAAAGGAAAAGTTATATATATATATATATATATATATATATATATATATATATATATATATATATATATATATATATATATAAGTAGAGTATAACCATCGGTACAGCCTGCCTATATGGAAGCAGCCGTTGACACATGTTTTGGACTTTTGGTCCTCATCAGAACGCGACGTAGCCAAGCATGGGATGGAAAACTTGGAGATGAAAACAACAACAACAAACGAAATCCCCTGCTACGGAAGACAATCACACATTTACGGCTTTCTGTCCATTCTGTCCATATAGGCGGGCTATATGATCATATATATATATATATATATATATATATATATATATATATATATATATATATATATATATACATATATACATGTTTTGGACTTTTGGTCCTCATCAGAACGCGGCGTAGCCAAGCATGGGAAGGAAAACTTGGAGATGAAAACAACAAAAAACGAAATCCCCTGCTACGGAAGACAATCACACATTTACGGCTTTCTGTCCATATAGGCGGCTATATGATCATATATATATATATATATATATATATATATATATATATATATATATATATATATATATATATATATATATACATATATATATATATATATATATATATATATACCTATATATACATGTATATATATATATATATATATATATATATATATAATATATATATATATATATATATATATATATATATATATATATATATATATATATCGTCGTTCTCTCATTACTGAGAATCGTGATAACAGACAACTTGTGACGTTATTTTCTCCATTGACTTCAATCCCGAACTGTATTTACAGAACCGCAGAACGAACTACCGGTGGCCTTTTGGATCTGATCAGTCCGTCTAATTGGTGGGCGGCCTCTAGACCTTCGCCCTTCTGTGTTTCCCGACACTATCAGCCTCTCCAGATTGTTATCATCTCTTCGTACGATGTGTCCAAAAAATCTCAATATGTTCGCCAGGCAGGCAGAAGAGATTGACTCGTTTGTCCTGTGCGCCGTCCACGGAATTCTGAGCATGCGTCTCCAGCACTTCACCTCGAAGGCATCTATTCTTTTTCTGTCCACTGTTTCAATTTTCCACATTGCAGCTCCATATAGGAAGATGGAAAAAATCAACGATTGAACTAGTTTCATTTTAGTATTTTTCGTAATAGATTTGTCTTTCCAAATTTTGGTTAGTCGACTCATTGCATTTTGGCTAGTCCTATTCTCCTTCGGATGTCACTTTTACTTGAACCCGTGTTACTAATATATGAGACCAGGTACATGCTATGGTCAACGATTTGTAATCTTTGTAGAGCATCTGTCAATTGCAGAGTGTTTGAACGATCAACTATCACATTTTTGGTTTTCTACGCGTTTATCATAAGGCCACAGTTATTGCTCTTTGTCTCCACTCGGTTTAGGAGATTTAGCATTTCCTCTTCTGACGCAGCTATTAATGCTGTATCGTCCGCATTTCTCAGATTTATGATCTTTTTACCCGCAATTGAGATTCCTCCATGCCATTCATCCAATTCCCTTCTCATTATATATTTTCCATAGATGTTAAAGAGATCTGGAGAGAGGATGCATCCCTGTCGAACGCCCCTGCAGGTCTTGAAAGAGAGCGAGTGCTGATCCTCTATTCTGGCCTTGGCCATGCTGTTGTAAAGGTTTCTTATGAGTGCAATTAGATGTTCAGGCATTCTTACCTCTCGAAGAACTCCCCACAGCACTTCACAGTCAAAAGCCTTTCGGTAGTCCAAAAGGCAGATGACCATTGGGATATTGAATTCTGAATGCATATCTCTATGAGTTGTCGTAGATGAAGCATCTGTTCTATGGTACCTTTGCCCTTCATAAACCCTTCCTGTTCCTGAGAAATTTGTCGATCCAGATAAGTCTCTAAACGTCACTTTATAATACGAAGTAGAATCCTACTCGGATGTGATATCAAAGAAATGGTACGGTAGTTGCTACACTTTGTGGTTGCACCCTTTTTTATGAAGTGGAATGAATATAGAGGTAGTCCAGTCTTTGTGCCAGAGACCATACTTCCATATTGTATTATATAGATCGGTGAAGATTTTAATTCACAGTTGATCCAAATTCTGTAATAGTTCCCCCATTATATTGTTGCAGCCTGCTGATTTTCCTCTTTTCAAATGTGCTATTGCTTCCTCTACCTCTGCGTGCATGATGTCAGGTTCGTGCGTTATTTCATTTATATTGGGACTTCTATCATCTCCATCTAGGATCTGCTGTTTGAATAGTTCTTTCAAACGTTTAATATTGCTTCGATTTTTGAATTGCATAATTGCCTGGTTTGAATTCTCTTGCGAGAAGTTTTACCTTTTGAAACAGATCTTAGGTTTCATTTCGGTGCGAGTTTGATTCTATCTCTTGACATATGTTGGATAAGTACTTTTCTTTGTCGTTGTTATATAAACAAATATATATATATATATATATATATATATATATATATATATATATATATATATATATATATATATATATATATATATATATATATATATATATATATATATATATATATATATATATATACGAGTATATATATATATATAGGTATTTATAAAACATTATTTTACCGCTCTTCGCCAAATTTGGCACTTCTAAAGAGAAGATATTTGATGAATTTTGTAGAACGCGGGGCCGTGTAACTGAACTCGCGCATTCGCCATATTTTATTGAAAAATGTGAACCCAAGCAATGCGTGGTCGGACAGCTATATCAAATATTTGGTAATCAATAAGCATGCTGTATAAACTATGTTTGAAATATTTCCTCCTCGCAACAGATGGATTCATCTTCTTCTACTTCTTCCGTAGCCTTACAACCCAGGGTGGGTTTTTGCTGCCTGTACTACCTGCCTCCATCTGTTACGGTCTAGTGAAATTTCCTGCCATCTATTCACTTCGATTCCCAGAGTTGAGAGGTCCTTCTTTATGTTATCTCCATATCTAAATTTAGGCCTTCCTAGCGGCCTCTTTCCTTGGGAGCCTTCTCCCATACAGATTTAATGAGTCTTGTGTTCTGACTCCTTTGTATGTGGCCAGCCCATCTCAGCCTATTTGCTTTTATTTCTTGTATGATGTCCGAGCTATTGTACAATTGGGCTAGTACAGCGTTAGTTTTTATTCTGTAAAGGCCTGTTTCTGCTTCTCGGTAGGGACCGTAGATTTTTCGGAGTATTTTCTGCTCAAAACGTCTTAAGATTAGAGTATCATTTACGGTCATGGTCCATGTTTCATATGCATATGATACAATAGGTCTGACGATGGTCTTATATAAGATGGATGATTCATGGTAATACGTTGTTATACAACAGAGTGATAATAAATGCAAAAATATATAACCGACAGACAGGGCCGGCTTTACCCTGTCCGGGCCCCAGGTCTTTTCACGTTTATAAAGGGATGTAAGTTACTTTCAGATGATCGACTCCAGGAGCCTGTTACTTCAAAGTCTTATGGGATATTGCAACAACATGGTTGCTTTGACTTGATGCTGCAGCATCACCTTACCTGACTCGTTAGCTTTATTGAAATGGTCTTAATGAATAGGTTATAGATAAGTGATGAATGATGATCCAGGTTGCATGATGGGTTAGGAAAGAGAAATGAGACAGGACGCGGTTATTTTAAATTTGATCTTGTCAAACGCAATAAAATACAATAAACTAAAGAAAACAGTTTTGTGAAGTACAAATTGGAAAAAGTCAACTACCAAGAATTTTATTGTTTTTGTACAGTACAGTAAGTTTAAATATTAACTCTTCTAACTTTTTTCGAAACAAAATCGTTTAAAACATCTTGGAAGTTGACCCTTTCTAATACATCATTTTCAATGACCATTATCGACAATGAATTCAAATGGTTCTGAGACATTGTTGAACGAAGACAGTTTATTAGTTCTACTACTAGATACTAGATGGTTCTGTATGTATGAAGTATTCCATCAATGGACAACATGCGTCGAAAGAAGGCAATAATATTGTTGAGGAATTTCATACAAATTTTAAAATAAAATTTTCATTCGATAAGAATTTTTTTTCTTGTAGTCGATGCGGAGCACCTAGGCAGTTGCCTACTCTGCCTAATGGTTAATCCGGCCTTGCCGACAGAAATATTGAGACGACCTTTTCAATTTTCGGACCTTTTCAGTTCACGACCATTCAGTTTCAGTTTCCGTACAGTTGATGGAACATCAGCGTACAAGAGTGAACCAATTCAGTTGAATTGAATAGGAAATTGAAAATCTTCCGTACTAATTCCAAAGCTGGGTTCCATATCGGTTATGACACACTCAGCTACGAAGAGACCTAATTCGCACACGAAACTTGGACAATAGTCATTGAAATCCAACATTGTATGCTTGATTCTGCATAATGGGGAGATTCAATAGTCATTTATAGCAGGAAACAACTCCGAAATCGGGAGTTTTAATAGAGAAATGAGGATTAAATGGGATTTGCGCGATATGAAACTGTTTAATTGAAATAATTGCAATTTTAATTAACGAAAATATATAATTAGATATATTTAATCAGTATTTTAGTTGGAAGTTGGTTCGCGAGAATAATTGAATTAAAGTAGTGTTGTTATAATATATAACATACGTATATATATATATATATATATATATATGGAAAACAGAATTCTTCGTGTTAACGACACACGTTCGTGGCAATAAAATGAAATGAACTAGGACATTTATTTGAAACTAATCAAACAAACCTCCTAGCGGAGCTGGCTATAAGAGTTCACGAAGCATCGAAATATCAACATCTACCCCAGACGGTAATTGTTCGAAATGTTAATTTGATTATCACAATCGATGGAAATTGATAGACAGACTGTTTCGCCCTTATCGGGGCTCATCAGTATCATCCATCCACCGGGAGTGATAACCAAACCAACATTTCAAACGGTCATACATATTTCTTCTAGTAACTCCATGACATATAAATATGACACAGCGCCACCAGTCGGAAACAATTGAACCACATCTTTCAGAATAGAAGAAAACATTTCGGCAACGAAACTCTTACGTCCTGACACCCGAAGGTGGTTACTATAATCGCTAAGCAAGAGTACAGTTGATACATCCGATAAGGGCGAAACAGTCTGTCTATCAATTTCCATCGATTGTGATAATCAAATTAACATTTCGAACAATTACCGTCTGGGGTAGATGTTGATATTTCGATGCTTCGTGAACTCTTATAGCCAGCTCCGCTAGGAGGTTTGTTTGATTAGTTTCAAATAAATGTCCTAGTTCATTTCATTTTATTGCCACGAACGTGTGTCGTTAACACGAAGAATTCTGTTTTCCATTCATTGCTACCTGTAAAAGGTATAAAATTTGAGCGCTTGTTACTTGCGGCGGGTGAATGTTGAATTACATCAAAATGGATGTATCAACTGTACTCTTGCTTAGCGATTATAGTAACCACCTTCGGGTGTCAGGACGTAAGAGTTTCGTTGCCGAAATGTTTTCTTCTATTCTGAAAGATGTGGTTCAATTGTTTCCGACTGGTGGCGCTGTGTCATATTTATATGTCATGGAGTTACTAGAAGAAATATGTATGACCGTTTGAAATGTTGGTTTGGTTATCACTCCCGGTGGATGGATGATACTGATGAGCCCCGATAAGGCGAAACAGTCTGTCTATCAATTTCCATCGATTGTGATAAACAAATTAACATTTCGAACAATTACCGTCTGGGGTAGATGTTGATATTTCGATGCTTCGTGAACTCTTATAGCCAGCTCCGCTAGGAGGTTTGTTTGAGTAGTTTCAAATATATGTCATAGTTTATTTCATTTTATATATATAATATATATATATATATATATATATATAATATATATATATATATATATATATATATATATATATATATATATATATACATATATATATATATATATATATAAATACGTTTATTCAGTTATGATTTACAGTAAATTGACTACATGATTTACAATAATTGACTACATGTTTTAAAAACCTATGGAATAAACAGAATAAATCACTGAAGCTGTTGACACAGCTTGTGCGTGATAAGCATTCAATTTTAACAAAACAAAAACATAAACATAATATAATATCATTGAACATCACAACAGCTCAAAAACACAGAACAATAGTATATAACACTGAAATATGACAAAGTACGTGAGTGTAAAATATGCAGTGCAGAATTGCAAAGTTAGAACAAAAGCACAAAAATGAGAGAAGGTTATTGCACAACAATATTATAACTTAGTTAAAGTATAAAGTAATTTCACCTGAAGACATACGGCTGGGAATTAGTTAAAACATTGAAGATTTTTTTTTTTTTTTTTTTTTTTTTTTTTTTTTATTAAATTTTTATTGCACTTCACTATCAATGATTCAACCCTCTATCATTCTGCGTATTCCTGCTCTGTCCGTCTCTTTCACAAATTTGGAGAGTTGGATTTTAAAGCTCTTCAAAGAAGTTTCATCGATTATTCTTTGTGGTAGATGATTGAATAATCTCGGTGCCAAATAGGAGTAGCTTTTTTGACCTATTGTTTTAGATGCTACTGATGTACAATATCTATTCCTCCATCTGGTCGTGTATCTGTGGTTCTGAGTAGTAAGTCCATTTTCATCCTTATATTGCTGACATCCTATCTGAATAACATACAGCTGTCTAACATCCAATATTTGTGCTTCAGTATAGAGTAGAGAGCTTGGATATCTAGAAGGTTTGTTGAGCATCAATCGGAGGAATCGCCTCTGAGAGATCTCGAGGGCATGTAGGTAACTTCCGGACACTCCTCCCCAACCAATAATACCATAGTTTAGGTGTGGCTCAACCAACCCATGATATAACATTTTCTTATATTTAACGCTCAAAAATGGTGCAACTTGTTTGAATCTAAATAGGATACTACGAAGTTTTTTAGTTAGATACTCCATATGATGGTTCCATCGCAAATGGTTGTCAATGTAAATGCCCAAATATTTAATTTTTTTTGCAGGTTTAATTGAAAAATCTTCGTGAATATTCAGACTGTATTTTGGAAGAGATGTTTCATGGCTACTGAAGGGCAGATATACGGTTTTATCGAAGTTAATTGACAGCAATCTACTGTCGAACCAGTCTTTCAGTTTTCCAAGATCATTTTCAATGTTTAATTTAAGATTGTACCAGTCATCTTGTTTGTAATATATTACAGTGTCGTCCGCGAAACTGATTATTTTACCGGTTGTTTCCTGTTGAAATAGGTTATTCAAGTAAATTATGAATAGCACCGGCCCTAATACTGTTCCTTGTGGTACACCACATTTAATGTTAATATCTGTACTCACATTATGTTTGAATATAACTCTTTGTGTTCTGTTTGTTAAGTAGCTCTTAAAAAGATTGTTTGCTATACCTCTTACACCCATATCTTCTAGTGTATCTAAAAGAATGGAGTGATCAACAGTATCGAAGGCCTTTTTCAGATCTATAAAGACACCGATGGACGGAGTACTTGAATCTAAAGATTCGTAAATGGTTCTTGTCAAGGAATGGATTGCATCATTGGTAGATGTCTTTTCTCTAAAACCATATTGGGATGTAGACAGCAGATCATACTTTGAGAGGTATACGTTAAGCCTCTTTTTCAAAATTTTTTCGAAAACTTTGCTAACTGATGAAAGGAGTGAAATAGGCCTGTAATTCGAAATGTTTTCCGTATCGCCAGTTTTGAAGATTGGAGTTATAATTGACCTTTTCAGAATAGAAGGAAATATGCCTGATTCAAGGGATTTATTTATGATGTCTGTCAAAGGTCCACATATGTGATTAGAAACAATTTTCAGAGTTTCGGCTTTGATTCCATCAATTCCGGGAGCTTTTCTGTTCTTTAGAGTAATTATTGTATTTTCAACCTCGGTAGTATTTGTCGGTGTGAGGAAAAGTGAATTTTTATTTATATATTTCTTACTTATATAGTTGGGATTTCGTCTAATGTTCTTTGCTAGGCATTCTCCCACATCCGCGAAGAAGTTATTAAATATATCAGCTATATCTTTTGGATCTGTGAAGATCTCATTTTTTGAATTTTTGATAGTGCTTATTTCTCTTCCCGTCTTGATGTTTAAAATTTCATTAACAGTGTTCCAGAGTTTTTTACTTTCATTTTGTTCCTTTCCTACTAAACTTTTGTAATAATTGTCTTTGGCAGACTTTATTTTCTTCTTCAGTTCTCTTTTCATCACTAAATAATTATTTTTCAAGTTTTCATTTCTTTTATCTTGTTATTTTTTATATATATATATATATACATATATAAATATATATATATATATATATATATATATATATATATATATATATATATATATATATATATACAGTGTGGAACAGCCAAATAGAATAAACTCGATAACGAATAAATGAGAGCGTGTTGGGAAAAACGCTTGGACACGTCGATTTGTATTTTTAGATGCGCATTTTTTTCAAAAAAAAAATAATTATATAGGGTGTGTCATGTGACAGTGGCCGATACCAACTTCCTTATTTTAAATACATCCCCTATATATTATTAGTTTTTTGAATTCTTCAGAAAATTCTAGACATAATTCATGTACAATGTCCCATACCTATCTTCAACTGTTTCAGGAATATTAATTGTTTTCAGATGTATTACAAAAATTAACATTAAAAAAAGAAAATTATTTTATTTCACAAATAATGTAAAAAAAACAAAAACACATTAATTTCAATGTAAGATATGTTCAAAATGTTCGCCGTGAACGTCTTGGCAACATGCTAATTTGGTATAGAAATGTCTTCTAACGTTTGTAATACATCTGAAAACACTTAATATTTGCGAAACAGTTGAAGATAGGTATGGGACATTGTACATAAATTATGTCTAGAATTTTCTGAAGAATCCAAAAAACAAATCATATACAGGGGATTGTATTCAAAATAAGAAAGTTGGTATCGGCCACTGTCACATGAGACACCCTATATAATTATATTTTTTTGAAAAAAATGCGCATATGAAACTTAAAATCGACGTGTCCAAGCGTTTTTCCCAACACGCTCTCATTTATTCGTTATCGAATTTATTCCATTTCGCTGTTCCACACTGTATATATATATATATATATATATATATATATATATGCTCATATAGATATATAATATAATATATATGGGCTGTAGAGATGAGCGAAGGTTTTCAAAACTAGTTGCTCCTTTTCTTGAACACTCCAAATTGCTCTAGGAAGCTGAATTTCATTTTCATTTAATGCCTTCATAGAATTGTTCTTCCTAGAAAATAAACCTCCATACCGAATTTCAGCTCATTTGATTCGAATGGAAGAGCTCAAATATAACGGAAAAACAAATATATATATATATATATATATATATATATATATATATATATATATATATATATATATATATATATATATATATATATATATATATATATATATATATATATATGTATATATAGGTTTGCTATATTTTTTTCCTTGTTAAGCATATATCTTTTTCCCTTTCAATGATAATTTTTTCTGGTTACCATCTAGAAAGAAGTGCAAATAACATGAAATTTAAAACACTTCATAAAAATGTTTAATTGAACAGTCTTATTATTTTTTGTAAAACTATAACTTTTTGTCTAACTTCAAAAACAATTATGAAAAACTTTTTTTTATCAAACTACAAAAATAATTTATTAATAAGTTGACAATTTCAAAACAAAGGGTTCACGTTTCTCTTTCCGATGAAGTGATAGTGTACACCTCTCCACTAGGTAGCGCTCGCCCTTCTCATAGGCCTGTTGTCATAATTAAACTAGATACAGCCATTATTCATTACTTCCTATCAGCCGTTTTCCGGGACATCGATCAAACCGGGCGGGACACCGGGACAAAAGCAAAATACTGGGAGTGTCCCGGTCAAACCAAGACGCCTATATATATATATATATATATATATATATATATATATATATATATATATATATATATATATATATATATATATATATATATATATATATATATATATATATATATATATATATATATATATATATATATATATATTATATTATTTATAAACTGTAATTTTGGTAGGGCAAATAAAGATTATATATATATATATATATATATATATATATATATATATATAATAATCTTTATTTGCTCTACCAAAATTACAGTTTATAAATAATATAATATAATATGAAAAAAGCACACAAAAAGGAAAGAAAATTGACTCTAAAATAAGGTAAAAAAAACTAAAATATTGAAGATTACATAACCAGGCAGACAGAGATACCATAAAAAAAAAACCATTTACTCTCAGAAGTACACAGTACTTCTATGAGAGCTGTTCTTCATCAGAAAATTTTTCATAATATAATAACTCATTTCGTTCCAAAAATTCAAGCAGAGTATGTATGTTAATTTTTAGTTCATGTTTTTTTTCTATAGTTTCGCTGGTAAGTACTTAGTTTTATCTAGTATATTCAAAACTTCTTCCACTGGTAATGAATGTAGCCATATTAATGATGCTTTCTTGAAATTTTTGAAAGTTTTTTCACTTTTTAAGTAATTAGGTATTTTATCATACAGCCTTTTCAGAATGTATAGATAATTCCTCTGACCAATTAATTTATTCTTTCTCTCTTTTAGGCAATTAATTTTTTTATTCCTTGCCTCTCAATATGACTAATGAGTCATATAGGGTATGTCAATTTTATTTTCAAATTAGTAGTTCAGTATTGTCTGTAAGAATAGCTTACGAACATCGAATACTTTGCTTTCTTCGTATAATTTCTCTGTGGCATATGTTCTCTCTTTCCTCATGATAATTTTTAATACCCATTTCTGCAGTATTTCTAGATTTTTTAAATGATGTTCCCTCGCTCCTCCCCATACCAGAATGCCGTACGTCAGTTGTGTTTGAAATAATGAATAATAAAGAATTGGAATATATATATATATATATATATATATATATATATATATATATATATATATATATATATATATATATATATTTATATATTTATATATATAAACACATAATAAATAGGTTGGGAAGTTATTTGAAAAATTGATGATTAATTAAATTTACCCTCCGATATATACGATTAGTTTCACACCAGACGATCCATATCACCCTGAAAAAGCAGAAAGTCGTGATGACATGATATTTTTCGATAAAACTTTAAGTAATCAGCAAAAAGTAAAAACACCACATAAATCATTTATAAACAAAATGAACATATTTGAAAATATATCTTCATCTATTAATGAAGATATATTTGAAAATATATATTCATCCATTAAAAATCCAACATCTGCCAATATAAAAAAGCCTACATTCATTTGAAAAATATATGACAGTTCCAATGTTGTAAATTGACAAAATATTAATAATCTTACCAACACAAGGATTATTTATTTTCCATTTCAGATGTCAAGATTGCGGAGATCTTCTATGCTTCAAACCCAAACTTCAGAACCATTAATTGTGGTTGAAGAAAATGAAGACTCTGAAAAACAAGATAAAGGTTCTTGGAGCTCTGAAGAAGGTTCACCTACACATAATCCGTTTCTTTTATCTCCATTCGCCAGGGAAGTACGGAAGCATTCTCTACCAACACCTCAGTGTAGCGGAATAACAGCTAGTCAAGTTAGACGACTTTCCGAGAGGAGTGAGACTGCAGGTCCTGGACCTAGACAAGCAGAATTCCTCGCAACATTATCCACTGCGCCTCAACCAACGTCCGGCGGAAGAAGACATTCCGTGGTTACAATTTCAAGGGTACCTCCTGCTTTATTTGGCAGAAATAGAAGAGAGTCAGTTGCAGTGTTTCCTTCCAGAGTATTACCGGGTAGAAGAGAATCTATTACGTGTCCTCCTTCTGAACCATTGGGAAGTGTGCATAATTTGCAACTAGATATTATGGATGACATAGTCCAAGCAAGAAAAGTCAGAATGAAATTGTGGAGTAACAGCAATGAGAAAGTTTGTGAAGTCCAATCGTTAGATGACAGCGATCCCGAAAATATTCAAAGATTCCATGGTTCTAGCAGACGTTACTCGGACTTCGTCGGCACGACCTTAGCGCCTATTCCAAGTTCTAGCAAGCGTAGAGCCTCTGAACTTCCTGATCCAGTAAGCAGTTCTTCATCGAGTGCAAGTAAGCCTAAATCTTCTGGAATTGTTTGTTCTAATACTGATCTTATGTCTATTTTATCTTCTCTTTCAACTTCTGCTATGGAAATCAACTGGCAGTGTGAGGAGCGACAGAGTAGGGAGGACGATGTATCAAAAAAATCTCAGGACCAAAATAGAAAATTACTGAAGAGCACAAGATCGAATAGCTTCGATATAGCAATAATTTATAGAACGAAATTGTCATCTGATGCGAACGAGGAAAAGACTGCGCCATCTAACTGGTTCGACCGGCGTCATCAACCGCAGAGTCAACATAAAAAACTAACTTCGAATGCGCCAAATCTGCGAAAAAACTCTGTAAAAGTAGTATCGAAGGAGCCGCGAAAAGTGGTTTGGGATGAAAGAAGTGGTTCGATGGTAGATGCACATGCATTAGGTAGTGCAATAGAGGTGTTTTTACGTAAAACTAGTCCTTCTGACGCAGGCTCATCCACATCTTCGCCGTCAATGTCCCCAAGTAAACAAAAAAAATCTAATAAGGGTCCTTCCAGCAGGTCTAGAGCAGCTTGGTTCTCGAGTAAGACCGATGACGATTCAACGGAAACTTGCGATTCGTCATTTTGTTCTACTCTGAAGGATCTTTTCGTGAAATAAAATCGTTACAGGTAATATTTTGGGTGCCTATTATCTGGCAATGTGTTAGATATCAATGTTACAATATAAATGTGTCTTATCCATTTTCATCATGAATCTCATGGTAGTTCAATTGATATCTTAACTCAATGGTATCTAGAGATTATAATTTCGATATATTGACTTTTATTTCCTTGACAAACATATATTGAATATTTCATCACCATTCTGTGTGTGAAAATATAATCCAATATAATCCAAATGAATCTCTTCAACTTGAAATGATAATAAAGAAGGCGGTAGTATTTCATCGATATACATATATAACTCAATATTTGTGGAATAACTTTGATTTTCTCGTTCAGTTAAGAAGATATTCAAAGTATTAAGTTTGATTGCCAACGTTACTTTCCAATATATTACGTATTTATTTTCAGTTTTTCTACAAGTTGCACTTCATACTTACAAATTATCAATTGGTTGTTAAAAACTATTAACTATCCTAATGGAATTTCAAAAGATTCTGGAAATAGGTGGAAAGTGATAAAAGTAGATGCGAATAAAACAATATTTAAAATATTTCAATATGACTGAAGAGAATTTTTTATAGCATGTTGGACATGTAGTCAGCGTATCAGCTCAAATTGTGCCATCAGCTTATAATGTTCAAAGTACCAGAACCTAGCTATGATGACCTTATATTCATTAGATTATCGCAGAGACATAAACAAGACATTTTAAGTAAATATCAGATTGAAGCATAAATACAAAAACATAAAAGAATTTTTAGACAGAAGCAGAAAATGGTAAGACGTTCTAGAACACATATCAGATGTAGCATAAACATTAACATGTTATATAAGGTCCCTGCTGGAATAAATTCGTTTAAATTTAATGAGTATTGATCAAAATATATATCATCAATAACCTTAGATCATAATGTTCATAAACAACTATTTCAAGCCCCCCTCGTAATTAAATTGTCAATTAAGAAATATGTTTATAATTTTGAGAAAAAATGAATACTATTTTCGAAAAACAGTATAATTAATAATTATTTACATTTCGTTAAATAAGTGAGTATCTTTTCGATACTAACTAACTAAGATCTTGATATATAGAAGACATAAAACATATTTCAGACAAGTGCGAAATAAAAGAAATTTTCACTGAAAATTTTACATAAGTGTATTTGTTTTATACTTTGCAACACATTGCATATATCCGATGAAGACTTATTACAATTCAAAGATCATGAAAGCGTAGTGAAGATTTATTTTTTCCTTAACAACATCAAATTAACTATCTAGATCTTGATATCTATAGCTTTTTCAACAACTTGATTAATAAATGAATGTGCTTTAATGAATTTGACCTACTTGCTCATATATAGTTTGCTTTTAATCTAACAAGGGAAACATCCAGAGTAATTTCAAAAAGAAACACATCAATAAAACAAAAATAGTAGCATACAAATCACACATTCTACAGCAGATAAAATCATTTTTCTACATTTTAAAACTATCTCACAGTCACAATTTAAAAAAAATTTATTTCTAAATTATTTTCATTTTCTCGAAAAACATATGAAAATATTTTGTGTTAAAAATCTATATAGCCTAAGATTTATTGCATAAAAGGTACCTATTCAAACTACTTACAACCAACATTTGGAGGAAACAATTCAGCTGATGATTCATGATATTCACTTATATATTAAATATATATATATATATATATATATATATATATATATATATATATATATATATATATATATATATATATATATATATATATATATATATATATATATATATATATATATATATATATATATAAACTCTTGATAATTATTAGCAATAACAGGCTGGTTGAATCTTGAAAAACTCGATTTTAATAAAAAATTTTTGACGTTCCACTATGATATTCGTAATTGAAATTTCTTTGACATTTATTGATTTAAAAAATTGAAAAAAAATTGAAAAAAACAGGGCTGCTTAGTATATGCTATTCAGTTCAATATTAACATTCAAAATTGTTATCACCAGATGGTAAGGGAAACCAAAGAAACCCTCACCTACGCAATGTTTGAAAATAATAATAAAAGGGTACTATTTATCTAACAACAAAGAAATGAGTCATGGGAAAACATTAAAGAAGTGGAGTAGAATTATCGGTATAGACGCTTATATGGAAGCAGCCGTTGACACGTGTTTCGGACTCTTTGGTCCTCATCAGAACGGCGTAGCCAAGTATTGGATTGAAAATTTGAAGATGAAAAAAGTACAACAAACAAAATCCTTAGATACGGAAGATAATCACACAATTGTGGTTTATTGTCTGAACTCTCCGGTATGGGAGATTTGGTCAAACTTTTCCGTATCTAAGGATTTTGTTTGTTGTACTTTTTTCATCTTCAAATTTTCAATCCAATACTTGGCTACGCCGTTCTGATGAGGACCAAAGAGTCCGAAACACGTGTCAACGGCTGCTTCCATATAAGCGTCTATACCGATAATTCTACTCCACTTCTTTAATGTTTTCCCATGACTCATTTCTTTGTTGTTAGATAAATAGTACCCTTTTATTATTATTTTCAAACATTGCGTAGGTGAGGGTTTCTTTGGTTTCCCTTACCATCTGGTGATAACAATTTTGAATGTTAATATTGAACTGAATAGCATATACTAAGCAGCCCTGTTTTTTTTCAATTTTTTTTCAATTTTTTAAATCAATAAATGTCAAAGAAATTTCAATTACGAATATCATAGTGGAACGTCAAAAATTTTTTATTAAAATCGAGTTTTTCAAGATTCAACCAGCCTGTTATTGCTAATAATTATCAAGAGATTAAAAATAGATCACAGGCAACAACTATTCGAATAAATATATATATAATATATATATATATATATATATATATATATATATATATATATATATATATATATATATATATATATATATATATATATATATATATATATATATATATATATATATATATATATATATATATATATATATATACCGTGTATAAATGAGGATGGGCCACCTCTATAACTTTTTAATGAGTTCTTCGATTTCATTGAAATTTGGGTGGTTTATCCCGGACATAATTTTGAATTTTTTGACATACGAAATCAATATTTCTGACTTCCCGTTTCACTGAAAACGATATAAAAATTAAAAATTCAAATGAAACATTATATATTTTCACATATTTTAATTGTGAGGCTATAAATGCATACATTCTATGTGTCAAATGTCAATTTTGGCGCTGTTTCAATTTTGTGTTTCTTTTATTTTTTTTATCGTTAATGGCTACGTCTGAATCATAGATAAATGACTTAAAATATCGCCCACATTAATAATTTTTTTTAAAATTCATTTTCGTGAAGTTTGTTAACGATTAAATTCTTTTTCGAACCAAATCTCAGTTTTTCAATAGAAACATACATGGGTCACCCTGTATATTAAACAGCTCCTTCAAAACGATTCACACATCAGTTTTCTCAATGCCTAAATAACGAAATAATTATCAATAATCTTAATTTTATTAATACCCTATGCTCCTGAGACCGACCTTGTTTACGAAACCGGAAGTCACCCATTTCGATTTCGTATGTGAAAAAATTCAAAATTATATATGAGATAAACCACCCAAATTTCAATAAAATCGAAGAACCCGTTAAAAAGTTATAGGGGTGGCCCGTGACTTATTTACACCCGGTATACATATATACACAACGTTCGCCAACAGTATTTGTATAACCTATATTGAAAAATATTCCCAAAACCATTTACTATGAAGATCTGTATTGCAGATGAAACTTTATAAAAGATCATATTCACTTTTCAATCGTTTTTTCAATAAATAATATATAAAATTTATTAGTTATTTCAAGCTGCTCCAAAAAAAAATAAGCATATTCATTTAAAACAAAACAGTCTATAAGTATAAAATACAAAGTATTTCATTCAGTCTGTTTTTCGGATTCATAACAAGAATAACAAAGTTTTGATGGCAATAACTGAAATGAAGTATTATAAATTTTCGTGCTACAAGTGAAAAAGCTAATCGAAACGAAATGAATTTTAATGAAAAACGTAGCAGTAGAGCTTGGAAAATTTCCTCACTGAAATCCGGTTTAACTTTCACAAACAATGAGATTTAAGACTGAAGTAACCCCTCGTCAAAGTAATTAATATCAAAGTTGGAAACTTTATTGCTTCGTTGTAGAAAATTTATCTTCCTTCGTTTTATATACCTATTCTTCAAAGTGACTGATACTGACTGTTGCAATTATTATACGTACTTAGTAGTCCGACATAGTGAAAAGACGATGACAAAAAATTTATCCCTATTTTCATTCTGTCGAAACATTTTATATAACTCAGAGACTTAGAAAGTTCTCTGAGTTGATTAATTCATCAAATATTTATGCTTTTTCGCAGTGAGAAAGTTATGCTATTAAAAGCGTGTCAGAGAAAAAACTTACGAATCTTTACGCTCGTTTTAACGAATTCAAAGGATGAAGTAGAAACGAAATATATATACTTATATATATATATGTTCAGAAAGATTTCCGCGGTCGGAAGTATTTGAAAAACTTGGTTCACGGAATGAACCGCGTAAAAGATTTGAAAAATCTCGACGTTTCGGCTCCTTTTGCGAAGCCATCTTCAGGAGAATTAGAAGGGAAATAATTCAGACTCGTGGCCTCAATCTGCCTACTCCACGAATCGAATTTAGGAGGAATCGGAAACAATACGATTGCGTGGTCTCAACCTGCCTACTCCACTAACCGTATTGCTTCCTGTCAACTCTGAAGTCTCAATCTGCCTACTCTTCAGAGTCAACTGACGGGCCGATCGTCGCGTGGCCGTATTTATAGGGGAGGGGGGTGGGTACTCACGCTCATCAGTGCGGGATGCACTCTGATTGGGCGTTACATGGCGACCACTGAGAAGTGGTTTCCATGCTGATGGGAGTCTGTGACTGTCATCTCTGGTGTTCAAACAATTTGGACGTTTTTCTATTTCTACAGCTTCACGGATAATTCGGGATTTGAAAGATCGGACGGGAGCAATAGTTCTTGTATTGGGGAAATCGATAATGTGGCCTGTTTGGGTGTGATGTTGGGAAAGGGCGTTGGCGATATCTGAGTGTCTTACCGAAAGTGAAACGATGGGTCTCTGCCATTCCTCGATGTCATGATCAAAAAACTTCCATCCCAAGGCTTCTCCTATTCAGTTTATCGTAAACCCACTCATACAAACCGTTATCTGAATGCCCAGTCTCACCACCATCCTTCTCAACTTAACTCTGTAGTTAATACCCTAATCTACCGTTCCATTCGACTATCTGACGACGAACACCGTGAATCAGAACTCAAAACTCTAAAACATATATTATTACGGAACGGTTACAACACATATCAAATCGACAAGAGCATACGCAAACACACAAATATCACCCCACCTCTACCACCTTCCAATCCCACTGAACAAGAATCTACACCTAAATTATTTCTTCCTTACATCAAAGGAGTAACAGATAAGATCGCAAGATCTCTCAAAAACACAAACATCAAAACAATATTCACTACTCAACAAAAACTCTCCCATCTGGTCAGATCCGTCAAAGGATAAAATTCCTAACGAAACTCACGGGGTTTATGAAAATCCCTATTCCAATTATCCTCATGTCTATATAAGACAAACGAACCGACGAATTCAGGTCCGTGCCATGGAACATTCACATTCAGTAAGACACTCAGATATCGCCAACGCCTTTTCCCAACATCACACCCAAACAGGCCACATTATCGATTTCCCCAATACAAGAACTATTGCTCCCGTCCGATCTTTCAAATCCCGAATTATCCGTGAAGCTGTAGAAATAGAAAAACGTCCAAATTGTTTGAACACCAGATGATGACAGTCACAGACTCCCATCAGCATTGAAACCACTTCTCAGTGGTCGCCATGTAACGCCCAATCAGAGTGCATCCCGCACTGAATGAGCTGATGACGTGAGTACCCACCCCCCTCCCCTATAAATACGGCCACGCGACGATCGGCCGTCAGTTGACTCTGGGAAGAGTAGGCAGGATTGAGACTTCAGAGTTGACAGAAGCAATACAGTTAGTGGAGTAGGCAGGTTGAGACCACGCAATCGTATTGTTTCCGATTCCTCCTAAA
>JARQZK010001451.1:95000-145000 GCA_030704885.1 Cynegetis impunctata | reverse complement strand
ATGTTGATGCATTTGAATGGGAAGATCGGATGAAACAAAAATGGATCTTTAAAAATAAGTTTTAATTGTATTACCTAATAGTTTATATCACGAATTGAGGAGTGCATTCTCGAAAGCTTGAACAAAAAATAACTGAAAAGTAACATATTGTCGTATACCGCTGAGTTTAGCTTCTTTTCAATTATTACCCTTTATCGAAGATAATTAAAATATAAACTGAAATACTGAGTGCTTATTTGAGTAAGTTGTAAAGTTCATTACAGAATATGAATTTTTAAAATTGTGATATAGAATAATATTTTTCCGAAGAAATACTACACCCTTAATAATATATTGTATGTATAAATTATTTTTAATTTAATGTCCAATAAATAGTACATATAATAGAGTAATACTTTTTATCAGTATCACCCAAGGGCATTCGCTGGTCGAACCCTTCTGGGAATGAATGATATATTTAGGTAATATATAAATAATAAATAAGAATGAAGATACCATATCAATGTTGTGAACTGACAATCTCATTTCTAGATGACATAATTACTAACTGTATTAATCATCTTGATTTTCTTTGAAAGATTGTTAAATAAATATTCAATAATTTGAAAATATTTATGGTTATTAATGTATGATGTATATTTAACGTCTGAATAATGATGTAATACAAATGTTTTCCAGAATATCAATAAATCTTTCCTGTTGTAGAAAATTATTTTGTAAAAATATATACCAAATATTTCATTATACACGCACATTCCCACATATATATTTATATATATATATATATATATATATATATATATATATATATATATATATATATATATATATATATATACTATATATATTAAAATCTTTATTCTTAAGCCAGAAATATATGTGATAATTTTAGAATTTTTCTTGGGAATGTGGATTAGCTAAAATGGAGATTTATTTGTCTTTGCTATTCAATAATTTCTTTCTTTATTCCAACGTTCCGCCTTATTCAAGGACTAGTTTAAATTATCTTCGGGAACAACTTACTTCATTAATCTTATACCTACACAAACTTCGAAGTTTGTGAAAAAGGCTTTGTGAAGCCGAAACGTTGGAATAAAGGAAGAAATGATTAAATAGCAAAGACAAATAAATCTCCATTTTAGCTAAGACACATTCCCCAGAAAAATTCTAAAGTTATCACATATCACACATATATATATATATATATATATATATATATATATATATATATATATTATATATATAATATATATATATATATATATATATATATATAAATAGTATAAATATATATATATATATATACAGGCAACGTATCCAGGGGAGGGGGCCCGGGCCCATCCCGAAATCCCGAAATTTGAAAATTTTTTCCATTAGATATTCTTCACAGAAAAGTCTTCAGTATAGAATTTTCTATTCTTTGAAGTTTGATTTTTTTAGTCGACGGAAAGCACGTTTGGTGTCAATCGAATGTATCCTTATATTTTAAAATTATTGAAAAGCCTGCCTTGCCATGTTCAGTAACACGACTTTTCACATCTCACATGTGGCAGCATTGGAAAAATATAGTTCAATTGTACGAATCGATTCTGATCAAGATCTAGGGATTTTTAGCTTCTTATGTTGGACTCATCGAACAAAAACAAATGAATCACTGCACGTGAGTGTTATGGGTTTGTGTTCAATCCATCAACTCGCGATGATGTCAATTCACTGGGATACTGTTGTTGATCCGGAGGAAGTCCTCGACCACTTGGCGAAGAAAAAATCGAGGAAATTACTATTTTAAGGTGTGTTCTATTGAAAAATGAGTTCTGATCTAAATTTTGCTATTAACAAGTTTTTTTTGTTAGACATTAAAAATGCTGAAACTTCTTTAAAACATCATAGTAGCTGTTTATTGTACACCTTGTACTGCATCTTTTTCTTGCACAATAAACAATATAATAGATTAAACGTCACGTACTGATTTGAGATTGATGTGTGATTCGCCTTACCCTGAATTTATTCAAATAAGTCCACATTTTTGAGTGATTTTCGTCTTTGAGCCCCCCCCCGAAACGAATTTCTGGATACGGGCCTGTATATATATATATATATATATATATATTTATATCATATAATATATATATATAATATATATATATATATATATATATATATATATATATATATATATATATATATATATATATATATATATATATATATACAGGAAATGAGAAGAGAAAATGATTCAACCCAAACTGAAAATATTGAAGAAAACTTGAACAAAGATTCCAAAAAATATTATTTTTCATCAAAATGAATTAATTAAGGTGATAAAAAATAAGACAATCTACAAGTACGCTAATCTGAACCAATGTTGACAGGGACTATTTTATAATATTCGATTGCTAGATAATTCAAAACGAATTTGCTTCTTTGAAATCAAGAAGAAATTGTTTTAATTTTTTGCGTTTGCATTAAAATGTGATAAAAGCTTTAATCAAAGATTGGTTATGCTGACTATTTCCGCAAGTTAATATAAGATTTAAGCGATTGAAAAGTGTGAAACTTCCTTATGATTCAAGGTTTTAGCTTACGAATTCTACTCAGTTAACACTTCAACTAATTGTTTGTAACGAATAATATATAAATAGTATTATGATGGACAAAATACAGTTATTTTTACCCTTTTTTTTCTATATTAATACCACAAGTAATTTTCAAATCGGGCCCATACATTTTGTATGCCCCGGGGCCTTTTCACCTCAGGTGATCATGCGTTTCCTCCTACTCCCCACAGAATCTATACTCCTCAGTTCTGATAAACTTATTCTCATCAGATGTTTCCTGAGGCGACAGTATCCTGTAACGAAGACAGTGTGGAGGTGTAAATTGTTCTTACTGAGATCCCCTTATTCTTCGGATCTTGCAGTTTCAAAGTTCCGAAAGAACTTCTTGGAGTGATCCATCCTTGAAAGATTCCGCTATAGAGTTTCTCTTTCAGTTTCCTCCTTCTCCCGAAACTCTTTCTTGTAGGTGCATTTTTCGATACTATAGAAAGGTTCTGAGCCAGTACCTACCTTTATATCGTTCGCTCTCCGTTTCTGGAAAACGTATTGGCCTCTTGGTTCCCTTTGAATCCCAAGTAAAAAGACCTTGTTGTTGTTGAAGTGAACCATCCTTGATAGATTCCGCTATAGTGTTTCTCTTTCAGTTTCCTCCTTCTCCCGAAACTCTTTCTTGTAGGTGCATTTTTCGATACTATAGAAATGTTTTAAGCCAGTACCTAATACCCAAATATCGTTCGCTCTCCCTTTATGGAAAACGTATTGGCCTCTTGGTTCCCTTTGAATCCTAAGTAAAAAGACCTTGTTGTTCTTACATATTTTAGTGAGTTTTCTTTGGCACTCAACTTTGAGTCGATGACATGGGGGCTTAATGTTTAACAAAAAGAATGGATATAGCTACATAATACATACATTCACATACATACACACACACACACACACATATATATATATATATATATATATATATATATATATATATATATATATATATATATATATATATATATATATATATATATATAATATAAAATTCTCATAATAAGAAATACATTAGAGTGAACATGTTCCTATAGTCGTTGAAGCAAATAATTAAGGAAGGGGCAACAAAGCGTTTGTTATCCTTATCATATCCCATCTGTATGCTTGTACAACATGTGTATCAATATCCAAAACCTGACTAAAAAGAAATATATACATATATAATCACAAAAATGCATGTATACGAAGATAATGTAATGCTCAAAAATAAAAAAAAAAACATGTCTATTTAAAAGTATCCAAATTTAAGCTCATTCTAACCAGATAAGCAGTGGCGGATTAATGAAGTTCTGTGGGAAGGGGCGGTGTCTAAAGATGTAATAGTGTGAGAGGTCTGGGGAATTAAAGAATAATATCCTTTTGAAATAGGCTTTTTAAACCTCTCTGGCACTTGAAACAAATAACAGATAAGTGTAAAACTGTCCTCTTTTTCCTTTGTGTTATCTCCTGCTTCCCACAATATAAAACAAAACTAAACGTAGGTAAACGTACATCAAAGCCTATGTCGTCTTTGATATAATTTAAGTAGTTTATTTGAAATAAACACTAGTCATTTTTGCCCACCCCCCTTTAATCCGCCACTGGAGGTATACACAAAATTAATCAAAAAGATTAATGCACAACCTGTCTCCTCTCACTTAGTAACAAGTGCCTCAGCTTATTTACCTCAAATAATTGGAACTATTAATGAGAAACTTTTCTGATTTATAATTTATGAATTGTGGTACCAGATAAAGACATTTGGCACCCACCGTTTCATTTGTTGTGAGAGTTTTCAATTTGTTAGAATATTTAGCCCTTGTTTGGTAGGTGTATAGAATTATCTCAAAATGTTCTCTATTTTGATATAAAAAGCATATGGCATTGAAAAATAAGGTTTGCCGAGTATCCAATGTCCTACTATCTGACTTGTAAGCTTAGTAGTAGTATAATTTTTAGGAAATATTTTAGCTTACCCATCTGAAAATTGCATACGCAATGCGGGACGATATGATAGCAAAGTAGACCATTTTGAGATGGTGCAAAAATAAGATTTCAGTGAGATACTGTTCTGACAATATTGGCAGTGTTGTTATAGTTATTAAAATATCAAGGCTATTATAAGGGGATAATAACGATTGAGGTCGATGGTGTATTGGTTATCCTTAATATCCATTGTGCCTTCAATGATTAATGTCTGAATATTTTTTTTTAATATTTTTAATTTGACAAACTGTCATTCAAAACAAATTGAGTAGATACTAATTATTCACCTGAAGAAATAGTTAGAACGTAATGAAGGTAACAATGGCTGTAAGTTGTTGTATGTCAATAAGACATTACATAAAAATAATTTTGCGTTTCAAGCATAAAAATGTCCGAAATAGAAGGAAAAACCAGTCTTCCCCGAGATATTTTAGTGAAAGCTACTAAAGCTTTTGAGGCGCTTCTGTCAGAAAAAACTAGTCGGATTTACTTGAAATAATCTCTCGACGAAACCATTTTGATGGCTCATTTTCAAGATTTGTCAGAGTCATATTCTCCAAATTCCTTTCGGACAGTTCTCAATGTTACGTAAAGAACTAATAGTTCATAAGAACATAAAAAGCAATGAAAACATGATTTCTCTGAAACAGTTCCTAGAACGAAATGTGAAAAATTATCCTCCTAGTTTTTTTTGGCACAAGCGCATCAACAACTTTAGCAGATTTAACTAAAATATCTTGGGGGAGATTGGTATTTTCTTCTACTTCGGACATTTTTATTCGTGAATCGCAAAATTATTTTGATGTGTTATATATGTTCAAACAAAATTAAATTCCTCCTACTTAAAGACTCGCTCGCCATAGAATTAAAGTCCATTGTGCTCAAAGAAATTGTAAGGAATGGGTGCTATAGAGGAAGGAGGCGTGCCATTGATATCTGATTCAGATCAATCTGAAAAACTAGAAGATAGTTTTTCTTTATGGGATATAATACTATTAAACCGACGTACAATATCTTAAAATTGAAAGAAATACAAAAAAGTTATCGATGTTTATTATTAAGCCATGCATCGGAAAACATCGATATAGGGTTCCGACGTTTTACATCGAATAGAAACATCGATGTGTTTTTTGAATGAATCTCCTAAATACTTTGACGTTGCGTTACGTCAATGCTTTGACGTGAGGTTTCAAATTATTTTTTGTTACATCAGTTTGATTTCGTGTTGATTGTAGTGTATAAAAGGTTTGTGAATTATGTTATACACTACAATCAGTTTTCAGGAAAAAACTGTTGAATAGATCACTAATTGCGTTGACTACTGTTATAGTTTATGAATCCAGAAAATAAACACTTGCATCAACAATGAATTGAATACTAAACTTCATATCCATTGAATTGAGCAATTTATTGACTAAACAAAATCCGAGTACACCTACACACTGATTCTGCCAATGGAATTCTTTATTAGAATATTATCTTATCTATGGCTTTAATATTTTGTAAGCTCTAGGTTGCTCTATGTTCTATGAACTCCGTTTTGTAGTTGTTATTCGAGCAGTAATCAGTAAATAAATTGAATAATATCAAAAAGTTATTAGTCGTTAGTCGTTATTCAACGTTGCGAAATGAGTAATAATTTAGGACAATTCAATTCGTCTAAAAATCCCGCCTGGGGTAGGACAAATACCTCATCTAATATGGTACCGCAAAACACGCAGGGCATCAATATGCCTCAAATGATGAACCAAAGCTTGAGCAACATGAACAATACAGGAATGTTGCAGTTCCAACAGCAACATTCACAAGTTTTTCAAAATGCTCTTGGAATTCAGCAGCAAAATTTAGGCTTAGGTTTACAGCAAATGGCAAATAGTGCTATTGGAGCTTCACAACTGGCATCAAATCAAATATTTCAGCAAGTTGGAACAGTTTCATATCCAAATCCTAGGGCTCTGAATACTGCAGCCTTTCAAGCACCTCAGAATTTATCTCCTATACCTCAGATACAGGGTGGGGGAAATGCAAATTCTGGTAAGCAGAGAGTATTTACTGGTACGGTTACTAAAGTTCATGACAACTTTGGATTTGTTGATGAGGATGTATTTTTTCAAACTAACGCATGTGTAAAAGGTTCAAATCCAGTAGTTGGTGAAAGGGTTCTAGTGGAAGCATCTTATAATCCATCGATGCCTTTCAAATGGAATGCAACTAGAATTCAAGTTCTACCTACTGGGCATAATCAACAACAGTCAGTTCGTCATTCAGGTGGTTCTATGAAAAACTACAGTTCCTCTGGATATAATGCAGTTCCTCCTCCTGAATCAAATGGTGAGCGAAGAAAAATATTTCTTAAAATTATGGATAAGTATACTTGTACTCATAACTTTAGTTTTTGATTTATATTTAATTATTTGATAAGATCACTTGAAAAACTATTATAAATAATATATTTTTAATTAATTATAAACTTGTTACAAACCTCTGAGAATGTAATGCTCAGAACATCTTAGAATTTAAGATTTAAGAATTAAATAATATGAAATTTTATATTCAGTGATCAGTTCATTTCAGTATGATTTTCTTTTTTTCTATATTTCATTTCGTTTATTTTTCACATCTATGTATTGCTGTCTGTTACATTACTGGGAGTACTATGGTTTTATTCAATAAAATATTTTGTTACATTTTAACTTTTCAGTAGTGTCATGCTGAAAACTCTGTTGTATTTGGCACATATATTGAAATATTCTTATTATAGACTATTCTTCTGATTTACATTTCTTATTCTCTATATAGGTAATTTTGGGAATAATAGAGGTGGGAATAGCCGACCTAAAGCATCTGCAGGAGGTAGAGGAAGAGAAAGGTCAAGAGATAGAGAACGCGATGATGAAGATATGGAGAGGAAAAGAAGAAGGGAAGAAAGGCAAAGAGAACGTGAGAAGGAGGAGAAGAAATCTCCTGTTCGAAGAAGGTCCCGTTCGCCCAAATCTAGAAGAAGGCCAAGGATTGTTCCTAGATATATGGTGCAAATTCCAAAAATTGCTTTGAACTTGTGAGTATTTCCCAATAGTAATTCAAACTGTGATACTCTTAAGACTATTTTAATGATAATAAACATTGATAATTTTGAAAAAAATATATTTCTGCTATTTTCTGTCAATAAAGTTGGGAACAATTTTTTTTTTAAGTACTTGAACTCGATTCATTTTTATAGTGAAAAAAAAAAATAAAAAACAATCTTAATCTATATGAATGTCACTCTGATATCCATTCACATGATACACGGCTTAGACATGACCTGCTCTCGGACTTATGTCGCCTTAAAAGAACTCAAGATGGGCCTCATTCCCTGGGACCGAAATTTTTCAATAAATTGCCAGATGCAGTCAGACAGCTTCCATTGGCTCAATTTAAGAGGCATGTGTCTGGCCTCTTGGTAGAAAATGTATTTTACAGCTATAATGAGTTCCTTAATAAGCCATTATTAGAGTATAATTAGATAAATTTTTACTGTTTGTATTTTGGATTGATCTAAGATTTTAGCAGATGTAGTAATTTTAAGATTAAATTGATTTTCTTTTTCTAACATTTGATTGACTTGTGCAAACAAACCATTGTTTTAACATCAATAAAGAATTTGAATAGTAAACTATTAATTTTGAAATCGGTCAATTCTATTTTTAAGAAATATATTTTCTCAGATCATGATTTCATTTCGGAATGTGGGATATATCTAATAGATAATTTGTAACTTATGTATGTCTAATAATAGTAAAAAGGGAATCAAGAGTGTGATAAAGAATATATTGAATCACACAAACTATGTATTAGAAGAAATCCTGAACTATAAAAGTGTTTATTTTTTCTGATATAGAGGATATAAATTAATTAGTTTATTTCAAATAATCAACTGAAACAAAGATTAAACGAATAATCTTAATAAAAACCAAATGTTAAACATTTAAAACCAAACATAATATGCCATCTACCATTTATTAGATGAGACATAATGATTTTCTCATAGCTTCTGAACAAAAAGTAATACATTATATTCAATTTTAGGGTAAATGCTGATGTTTTAGAACTTCGTAGAAGATATACCAATATGTATGTCCCGTCTGATTACTTTTACAGTAATTTCGAGTGGGTTAATGCATTTCCTCCAAACAAGCCATTTTCTCTAAGTAAACCATGCTTTTTTCATATAATGAACAAAGAAGTAGAGCCAGTAATTGAAAATGATGCTGTGCTGGAACCTGCAGATGCCGATTATCTGTTCTCAGCAAAGGTAAAGGATCAAATTAGAAGTTATATATCAATTATTCACATACTTGTAATGATACAATGTTGCTATTGTGTTAAATATTTTGTGGTACAAAAAAAAACAGTAGATATTGTACTTAATTATTTTAGGTAATGCTAATGAATGTTCCTGGAATGGACGAACTTTACCACAAATGCTGCGCAATGGCTGAAGATGAAGACAAAAAGGAGCGCGAATCTGACGAAAAAGATTACATTCATCCTTCTCGTCTAATCAATTTTCTCATAGGATTGAGGGGAAAGAATGAAACTATGGCTATTGGTGGACCATGGAGTCCATCTCTGGATGGTCTCAACCCTGAGAAAGACCCTTCTGTGCTTATAAGGACTGCCATTCGAACTTGTAAAGCTTTGACAGGAATCGATTTGTCAAACTGTAGTCAGTGGTATGTACAATGGAAATATTATTCAGAATTTTTTTCAACATTTGGAATACCAACAATCGTTAGTGCGTATGTGGTAGAGTATTTGGTTGATTTAGTAAAGTAAAGTAAATATATTTCTCATGTCAATCTCACATAGGTGTTACATTCGTCAGATACAATATAATAAAATAAAAATCGTTTGAGGTCATGTTTCGATACATACAAGGACTCAAAGATATAGTTACTATAATGAAACATTACAATACACATTAAAAGAAAAGATGAAAACTTAGAGTTTCATGTCACGTTAAAATTAGATATTACGATACATATTAAAATTAGTTAAAAACAGTGGCCAGGTACTCTTGAGCATCATAAAAAGCCCCCTTGATTAGCAGGGTTTTCATCTGCTTCTTGAAGTTATCCATTGGTAGGATCTTCAATTCATTTGGGATCTTATTGTAGAAATGGATTGCGATGTAGTCCACTCTCCTTTGGTTTTTTGATAGTCTACAGTGCATAGGAACCAGATTTGATTTATTTCGAGTGTCGTAGTCATGTTGTTGTTCGTAACTATCGTACTGAGATTCATTGCTTTTTATTAGTAGCAGGTTCTGGAGGATGTAGGCAGATGGAAGAGTTAGTATGCCCAGCTTGACAAACTTGTGTCTGCATTCATCTCTGTGCTTGAGCCCCCCAATCAGTCTCATCACTCTACGTTGCAGTGCAAAAACCCTATTTGCTTGAGATGATCCACCTCATGCTATTATTCCATATGTCATCTTAGCATGAAATAAAGAGTGATATGCAATTTTAAGTGTTGCATCCGATACTATGCTTTTTAAGTTTTTTAAGACAAAGATTGACGAGCTCAGGCTTTTGCAGACATTATTTATGTGAGGTTCCCAATTTAACTTTGCGTCAAATGTCACCCCAAGGAACCTTACCGGGTCATTTTTTGATGTTGTTTCTCTAAGAGTGAAGGTCATATCTTGTGTTTTTCCTTTATTCAATACCAGCCTATTTGCCAAGAACCATTTGTCTGCTTTTTTAATTGTATCTTCCATTAGGTTTTCAATCTGTTTTTCGTATTTTCCCCCTCTTAGGAATGTTGTATCGTCTGCGAATAATATTGTTCTTGCAGATTTAATGTAGTGTGGTAGATCGTTTATATATATCAGGAAAAGGATTGGTCCAAGTATTGATCCCTGTGATACGCCAATTTGTAAGGTTTCTGGTTCTGACCATTTATTTCCCATTTGGACCCTTTGTTTGTCTTTTAGGTATGAGGCAATTGAGCCTACACTTGACTCTGAGAATCCATGTTTTTCCAGTTTACCTGTAAGTATCGTGTGGATGACGCAGTCGAAGGCTTTACTTAAATCGCAGAATTTGGCTTTAAGGTACTTTTTATCTTCAAACGCATCCATGATATCCTGTATCATGTCCAAGATGCCGTCATAGGTAATATTACTATTTTAATGTATTTATCATAACATTAAAAATTGGTATAAATGTATTTCAGTATTACATGAGTATCAAACAGAAATATAGCATCACAAATTGTATATTCATTTTTATAGAAAATAACTGTTATTGAGCATGATAAGCTTTTCGTAATGTTAACATTAATTATCAAATTAAATTGAATTCTGGTTAAATTTCAATACTGTTATAAAATAACAATTTCATACTAGAGAAGTTTATTCTTATAATTATATCAATCATAGCAATGAATTAAATTAAATTGGATAATTTTCTTCTACTCATTCGCTCAAAACAAAGTATCATGGTTGAAACATATTTTAATGTTTCGTTAGATAGCTTCAAAATTTGATAATAAGAATGAAGACTATACTATTAAGCTTTAATTTGCGTTTGCTTGTGTTTTTGTGTTTTATAGATTAATTTGTTTCAAGTAAAGTTTGAAATATTCTGAATAAAACCTGCGGCAATTTTATTCATAGATGTAATGAAATTCTGTTTTGAACAAAAAGGAAGTATGTGTAAATCTATAGAAAGATTGAATAGGATACACCTGGGTGCGCCATTATATTGAATTCTACAGAAATCGGTCAATTAATTCGTTCCACATTTTCTATGTAGTTTAAATACACGCTTCATTTTTTTTTCATTATGTTCGTCAACATCCAGAGAAATTTTAAAGAAGTAAGACTTCTTGGAAACGTCCGATTCTCAATACGTACTAAATATTTCGGCCAATCTAGTTCATTAGAAATAAAGTTCTACATATTCTATGCTGTGTTTTGTGTACAACAGAAATAGAATATGCGAGTACATCCACATCTTATTAAAAATTAAAAAAAAATAAGCAAATGAGAATCTGCACTTAACACACGGATCATTAGTGCGTATGGCCCTCCTGTAATCGTTTATGCCATGTGTGTACACCCTTATTCATGTTTTTCAATCTTGTAATTTATTTGTAAACCAAGAGGATAATTGCCTACCTTATAAAAAAGCCTGCATAAACATTTCTTTAAAAATTGGCTGTAGAATGCTCAACATCATATGAACACTCACACCAACAAAAAATCTCTAAAGACTAATATAATTAACTTATGAGTTAATGTTATTATATAGATAATCTCTCTTTTATTGTTATGTGTCGTTTTCTTTGAACCTTTATACAATAATTACCATGGGTTTGCAATGATTTTTCTCTAATTAATCTACTATATTTTGTGAACAAGATCGTAACTTTAATAAAACTCGTAAAATACAGTCAGGTATTAAAATAAAAACCTTGCACCATCTCGCGAATATGTCTATCAAGCCTATAAGAACTCATTCTATATCGCATCCCTTCCTCTGGAATGGTATGGTTGATTTCAGCAGTTATGTTACTTCAATAATAATAATAATAATAATTTATTACTACAGCATCAAATATTTACATGCCAGGTCACAGAGAATTAGTATCTACAAAATATATGTATGTAGCTCCTTAAAACAGTTCAAAGAACTCATCTAGGTTGTATAATGTTCTTGTCAATAATAAGTCTTTAATTGTATTTTTAAATTTGGATCCTGTTTGTGGTCTTGTTTTCATTTCCTCTGGTAGGTGATTGTATAGTCTTGGTCCCCAATAATCGATTCCTTGCTGAGACTTTTTTTTTGTGTGTAAAGGAATTGGAAGTTGTCTTTTGTTTCTTGTGTTGAAGTTATGAAATGTTCCATTCTTTGGAAACTTATCCAGATTTTTGTGGACATAAGTGACACATTCCAGGATATACAGTGAAGGCACGGTAAGTATTTTCAGCTGTTTGAAAGCTGCTCTACAGCTTTGTCTTTGCTTTAAAGAATATAAAATCCTCACTGCTTTTTTCTGCAGTATCATTAAATCCAATGAATAGCTTGATGTTCCCCAAAGCAGTATTCCGTATGAAATTATTGCATGGAAATAAGCAAAGTAAGTTATCAAGGCCACCTTTTCTGAACACACCTTTTTTATTGTTCTTAATGAATAAAGCGCTGTTGTTAGTTTTCTTTTTGTTTCTTCTACATGAGTTTCCCAGGATAGGCTACCATCCAAATAAATTCCAAGAAGTTTCAAGTTGGATACCTTATTATTATTAGCGAATACTAGATGTTGCGTTTTTTCAGGATTTAGTTTTAGAGAGTTACACCTGAACCATTCCATTTCTTTTTGCTCCAAATGGGTTTGCGTTTTTCCTTTCAGCAGATGGGCGGTGTCATCAGCGAATAGGTGTGTTGAAGCTTTACCGTTTGTATGGTTGATTTTTATGTTCATATCATTTATGAAAACTATGAACAATAATGGGCCTAGAATAGAGCCCTGAGGCACTCCTAACTCTATATTTCTCTTTTCGGAAATTTTATTTTTCCAAGTCACTGATTGTTGTCTATTATGTAGGTATGATGATATTAGCTTGAGAGCCAAATTTCGAATACCATAGTGTTGATTTTTTTCTATTATTAGTTGATGGTTTATGCTATCAAACGCTTTAGTGGTGTCTCGGCATGTTATTTTTGACATCCAATTTTCGTCCATTGCAGAGAGAATGCCGTCCACTATTTCTATTATTGCTGTTGTAGTTGATCTCGACTTTCTATAACCATGCTGTTGGTTTGTTATCATTTGATTTGATTCGAAATGTGTCAACAGCTGGTTTTTCATGATTTTCTCGTATATTTTAGATAATACTGGTAGAATGGATATTGGCCTATAATTTGAGGGATTGTTGGTATCATCCTTTTTGAATATGGGAACGATTTTCGCAATTTTAAGTTCTTTTGGAAAACATCCTGTCTCTATACACTTATTAAACACAGTTTCTAGGGGTTGAGCTATCGATGTTCCAATCATTTTAATGAATTTCGTATTCATACCATATATATCTAAGGTTGAACTACTCTTCAAATCGGAAATAATTGTAAGTATTTCAAATTCCGATGTCGGTTGAAAGTTATTAAATTCTGTTATGATGTGTGATGACTTTTTCAAAAATTGCATTGCTCTTTCATTACTGTTTGTGTCTGATTGTAGATTTTTCGTGATAGTTTCGCCTATAGTTGCAAAATAAATGTTGAACTCATTGGCATCAATTCGGTTCTCTAAATTTCTTATACCATTTTTACCAGTTTCTCTCTTTATGATCGACCACATGGCTTTGGTTTTATTACTAGCACTTTCAATGATTTTATCATTATGTTTTCTTACATTTCCTTCAATTGTTTTTCTAAGAAGATCTTTGCATTTTTTATACAACTTATATATGTGATCGGATTTTGTTACTTTAAATATTGTGTCCAAGATATTTCGTTTATTTTCCCATTCTTTAGTGTTATGTTTTATTTTCTCGTCTGGTATTTTCCTGTTCTTAAGCTCTTTTTCTGGAAAGTGAGCATCGAACAATGTCTTGAATATGCTAAAAAAGCACTCAAATGCATGTTCCCCATTCTTATCAGCCAGTAGCTTATTCCAGTCTATGGACTCCAGAGTTCTACTAATATTTAGTGTCCCCTCTGTGGTAATACATCTTATTTTTAGTTTGGCAATGGGAGACGATAGATTAATGTTTTCGGGTGGAAATTTTATGCACTGCCCATAATGGTCACTCATGTGGAGATCTATAGTGCTGCAATTTGTTACTCTAAAATTGCAGTAGATGTTATCGATGCATGTTGAAGTTTCCTTTGTTACTCGCGAAGGTTCATTCATCGTAGCTTTCATGTTATATTGGTTAAAAAAGCACGTTATCGCATTTTTGCTTTTGTCATTCTTCAATGTATCAACGTTGAAATCTCCTGCCACTACTAATGTAATATACAATGTAAATACCTAAAAGAATAATATATTTAAGTCGTCTGCATCCTAACGAAAGCTGGAAAGGAAAATTATTTTCTTGTTTAACATCAAGGTACAGAGAGTTAAACCACTAATAGAAGGATCCTGTATCTATTTCGTGTGACATCTTAATAAACGTATCAGGCATGGGAGCAACAAGATGCACCTTCTGTTACGGACTGACAGTGTTAGAAATAATTTTATTCTTTCTTTTCTATAAGCAGGCAGCCATTCTTGCTCACTCCGTTCTGTGTTCTTCCTCCTATAGGTACCGGTTCACGGAGCTGTATTACCGGCGCACGGAGTCATTGCACAAGGGCAAAAACATCCCGGCCCGTGTCGAAACTGTGGTCATCTATCTACCAGACGTGTGGAGCTGTGTGCCGACTCGCCTAGAGTGGGACAACCTACTGCAGTCCTACCAAAAGCAGCTAGAACGAGAACTAAAGGCAGATCTGGAGACTATGGACGAGGGTCAACCTTCTGACGAAAAGGCATTTCTTACATTTTTTTCTGTGTATATACATATAATAATTAGCTTAGGTATTGTTAGGTATGCAGTATTGCTGGTGACTCAAGGCTGATGCCTTTCGAGTTTACACTTCTGGAATAAGGGATTTAAGAATATACCTCAAGCATCAATTGACAAGAAATTCTTGGCTTTCTCTGCTTTTTTATAAATCAGCAGTCATATGTGTTTAAGTTATTGAAAAAAGTACGAAAGCAGGCAATGTGATTAATTTTTCATTAGGATATGTTTGCCCAATTACTTTTTCAACAATATTGTATTATCCGCAGGAGGAGGATCAAACTACGGATAAATTGGAACCTACTCATCATTCCCTCTTAGATTTGAAGACGACGTGTGTTAACGATTTGAAGAAAGAACTGAAGGCAAGACATGTTAGTACTAAAGGATTGAAGTCACAACTGATTGCAAGATTAAGTAAAATACTAAAAGTAGAGGCTGAAAAGGGTAACGATGAATTGAATGAAGAACTTGAGGAACCTGAACCTGAGGATATGGTAGAAGAAAAGAAAGTGGAAGTAAGTTTCACTAGTTGTTATTTCCTGATTTTTAAAACATCTATGCTTCGGGCTGTGTTTCAGTATAAGTAATTGATCGGTGTGTTATGAAGCTAAAAAATTGTATTAAACATAATTGTACTAAAATACGACATTGAAGTTCACACGATATTATAGAACAAGGTTATATTGATTGTCCTATGTAATAGAGCAAATAAAAAATAGAAGTTTGATAAATTATTTCAATTGATCGATTTTATTCCAACGATACAACTTCATGTGAAAGATAGTAATGGAAACTGCATGTAAAAGAAGTTATGAAAAATAAAAGAAAATGTTATGTCATATTTAGTTCCCTCATTTTTCAGGTAGAAGAAAAAAAACTTGATGAAAAAGAAAAGGCTCTCCTCCAAAAACGCTACACTTTACCTGAGCAACAACATATCATCGTACATCCTTCTAAAACCGCAAAATCGGGGAAATTCGATTGTACAGTTATGTCTCTATCTCTTCTTCTTGATTATAGGCCTGAGGATACCAAGGAACACTCGTTCGAAGTATCTTTATTCGCTGAGCTTTTTAATGAGATGCTAATGCGTGACTTTGGATTCAATATTTACAGGTAATACTCACAACACACAAAACTTCTCATTCTCTTTCCCGGAATTCTAAATTATATGAATTGAAAATTTTTTAAATATAGTGGTTTTTATGAAGTTTTGCAAGCACAACTATAAAAGTTCAATATATTAATAGGAACAATTTATTTATTTGTTTTTAATCATTCGTGGATTATAATGTTTCATTGTTGCAATGATGATTCGAGTAATGGAAACGGTAGCAAGTATGTGTAATACAACCTGAGAAAATTGGGTTAATAAAATTGTATAACTCGATACAAGTATTTACTATTTACAGAATTTTAATGTACATGTGATTCGAGTGTTTGCTATTCATGTAGTGCCAGTTTGTTTTGTAAACCTTTTTGGGGTCAGAAACAAAGTTTCATTTATTATTATTATTAACTTACCTTTCAGAGAAAATAGTGTAGCCATTGTAACGGACTTTTCGTGTCGGTTCTCCTGGTTATATACAAGTTTATTTACAGTAAACTATTAACAGAAATCAAATAATTAAATAGTATGATCCAACGCGCATCTGCTTCTGGTCTGGTCTCGTTTCGCTGCGTCGACCGCACCTCCAGTGCGCAGGCAGTCCTTGGTCAGTCGAGGACGGAGCGAAGTGTAGGGAGTAGCTGGATTTCTGCGTTCTTAGGTCCGCGATTCTGCTTGACGTGATTACGGGGACCGGGGTCGGTTTCGTCGCCGCCAGCTGGTCAACCTCCCGGTCTATAGGAATTCACCGACAATCAGCACTTGTCGGACGGAACGATATTAGATTGGTCAATACCCAACCTACGAATATTACCGACAATCAGTACTTGTCGGACGGAACGGGAATAGATTGGTCAATACCCAATCTACGAGGGTTTCCGACAATCAGTACTTGTCGGACGGAACGGAATAGATTGGTCAGTACCCAACCTACTAGGAATTCCGACAATCACTACTTGTCGGACGGAACGGAATAGATTGGTCAATACCCAACCTACGAGGGTTTCCGACAATCAGTACTTGTCGGACGGAACGGGAAGAGACTGGTCAATACCCAGTCTAGGAGAGCACTCCTAGGCGCCAGTACCTCCCAAGAACTGCCTTCTGTATTAAAAAAAAAAAAAGGAAACACACGTGTTTCATTCCTCCCTGAAGTATGTGCTCGGTGCTCGGGTTATATAGGCAGTGGCTTGCCCCTCCAGTGGAATAACCAGCTTGCGCACCACTAACGTTGGTGCGCGAGCAACAACGTTACACCATATGCTTTTTGTCAAAAAGAGCATCGAAAGAGAAAGAAATTGAAAAACAACAGCAAAGTGCGAAAAATTCATGTGGAACTTCGTTTGGGATGGGGGTTTTCTTCCCTTTTTTATTTTCAGCTTCAAATTGTCCAAAATTTCAAAGTAGTAATCAATATTTTATGAAACCCCATTCAAAATAATTTTCATAATTCTGCATTCATTCAGAAACGAGAATATTCAATACATTTGCTCCATTCGTATTTATTATTGTTTCTAGGGCACTCCATGAACTTCCAGATAAACCTAAGGAAAAAGAAGAACCTAAGAAACGCGAGAAGGATGAGCGTAAAGGTGACGAAAAGAAAAAACATGAAGATAAGAAGAAGGAAGACGAGCGAAAGAAGGATATTGATAAGAAAAGAGATGAAGACAAAAAGAGAGATGATGAAAAGGACAAAAGAGAAGATAAAAAAAACGATGATGGTAAAGAAAAAACAGATAAGAAATCCGATTTAAAAAGAAATGATAGGAAATCAGACGACAGTGAAGAGGATGATGATGGCAATGAAGAGGATAAAGACAAGAAAAAAGATAAAGACAAGAAAAAGAATCGCGTCAAATTATATACGAAGCATAAACACTTGCTTTTGTCTTTTGTGTATTTTGATCAAACGCACTGTGGATATATATTTGATAAAGACATCGAAGACCTTCTTTATACTTTGGGGCTGAGTTTATCCAGAGCGCAAGTGAGGAAATTGGTTAGCAAGGTGATAACCAGAGATAGTCTGCACTATAGAAAATTAACTGATAAACCTAAAGATGAAGAAACAATTGTACAAGATGAAGAATTAGAGATATCTACTTTAAAAAAATTGGCAATTGGAAATAAAAAACTACTTCCTATATTTGTGAATGATGAAATTAAAAACAATAAGACTGAGGCAGGGGAAACAGATGTAAAATTAAATGGTGATGGTCAGTTTAACAGGTTTTTCCTTTAAAAGCTTATAAAATTTAAATTATTGGGGTATTTTTTTACAAAATCCAGCTGAATGAACTTAATTCAACTTTACATTGTAACTTGAACGCTGATTCATGGCAATTCATGCATTTTAACAAAAAAAAATCATAACTTAAATACTATAAAAAGTAAATTATAGCAATTTTAAAGGAGCATTTAAAATTTCAAGAAAAAAACTGTTAATAGTATTTCTCGTGATAATTGTAGAAACACTTATATCATTACACCCTCTCAAAATTTAATTACAAAGTGCAGCATTGAACAAAGTTATTGAAAAACATAATTTAACTGATATTAACAAAAATGTTAACGTGTTGTCAAACTTAAAAAATGATGCATTAAAAAAATTCCTTAGTAATAACAGCTAAAATTATTAAAAGTTTGTGTATAAATCATATAAAGTCATTTTCACCATTTTACATCACAAATAATTAATTGATTTCAGTTGAATAATTTGAATCTTTTTAACTAATTTTCTCAAACATACTAAAAGAGCAATCTAGACATTTTGAAACTTCCAAGAAAATACTAAAAAAACACAAAAATATATGTCCAGAATTTCATTGAATATTTACAATTTACCCTTGAAAATGAAATCTAGAAAATACTGCTATCAAAATATGTCAGTAAATTTGTTAACTTGAAAAATTCAAGCCATATTCAAATATCCAAGAAGAAGAAATGTTTTAAATATTCATTGTGGAAGTATTCTTCATATAGTAATATCGAGATATATATTTTTTTTAAGGAATGGTGATGTTCCAAGGTGCCTTTATCGATGTTGGTAAATTAATGTCTCAATTAGAAAGAAGTGACAAAGCTCGTTTAGAATCAGAATCTCGTGTGGTAAATCTTAAAAATGAAAATACGAAACTCAATGAGAAGTACGATAAAACAAATCAGTCTATTAAACGTGTCACCTCCGAATTGAAGGATTACAAAGACAAACTTAGAGCTGCAGAAGAAACATTGACAAAAACAATGGTTAGTAGCATTAAATATGGAATTATATAGAAATTCATGAAACAATTTATTTTTCAGGTTAATTCTAAATTGTTCCAAGTAACTCTGACTGAAATTAGGGATAAAATAGATCCAATTTTGAAAAGTACTACGTTCATTAAGGAAGAAACTATCAAAAAAGAAAAAGATAGTGATAGAGACAAGAAAGAAAAGGAAGAAGCCAAATCGAGATGGGAGAAGGATGTCAAAACTGAGAATACAGACATGGATCAAATTTCTGATGACAAAAATTATTCGAAATAAATTTTTTACTTCTGTAATTTTAAGGTTGCAATATTTAACACGATTCTGTAGAAATGATAATATTTATTACAAAGTTCTGATATGAATCCCATCCCATCTTGATTCAACTCTGTTGTTCATTATTCTGAGCCAAAATTTTTGCGCTTCTGTTTATCATAAATTTGGATGTTATTTGATAAAAATAAAATTATTAATCAGAAGCTGGAACTCACAAATAATATATTATTTGACAAAACTCTCCAGATAGATTTTAGTTTTTTCAAAAATTTGAATCAATAAGTATATTGAACATTTATATTATATATATATATATATATATATATATATATATATATATATATATATATATATATACAAAATTTATTTATTCAATTCTGAACCAAACCAAAAATCTAGAACACATTTATGTGTTGACTACAACTTTTAGCAGTTCATAATAAGGACAAGCCACCATTTTTCGAAATCATCTCGCATATGAAGAGTAATATCTAAATACCTTTGATGAGATGATAAATAAATTAAATGCTTCATGAAATGAGTTAGGATTATTTTTAAATATGGTTTACCAAAAATAACTAAACAAAATAACTATTGGTATAAAAAAACCTTTACATATAACATTTTCAAATATTTCTTTTAGAATAGCAAACAATTTAGTTAATAAGGATTAGAAAATATGAAACAATATTTATTTTGTTGATTGATATTTATTTGTAACATAACAATAGGCATACATGCTATTCTAAGGAGATATGAAAAGTTATTTTCATAAAGTACAGACAACTTAGCTAATATGGTTTCTTATGATCACATGCCACTAGCTCAAATCGTAGAAAGTCGAATAATTTAGTTATAAGGCCACTCAATCACTCGGTTTTTTCAACCTATTTCATAAAGACTCTCATGCTGAAATTTCAACACTTCATTCCCAAAACTTGTCCAGTTTGGTAGTAAATACCTTGCAAAAATTTCTAAGCACTTTGCATCTTTAGGTAAGTACATGTTGAGCAACTCTACTAAGGGTGGTTTATGCGAATGTAAGGCACTTGGCACACTAAGAACCATTTTTCCATTTGGTGGATTTTCAAGTTTTCTATTATGACGACATCCAAAAATAATTTGTTCAAATGGTTGTTTACCAGGTGGATCAGAAAAATTACATACTGGCTCACCTTTTTGAGTTACTTTTAACCAGTACCATTTTGAGGTGAACTTTATACCCCACTTTGGAAAAATATCTTCCTTTAAAGCATTGATATGCTGTGAGGAATTGGTACACCATACAGCTACTAAACCATTTTCATTCAACAAATTCTCTAACTGAACTTCTTTCAAATCGCTATTATACATCATGTTATAAGCATGAGAAGTTTTCTTTCTTTTTCTACGAATGTATTTATTCCACCATGGAGGATCAAGTAAAATTAAATCAAATTTATCATCACATAAATGTTGGTAAAGTTCCACAACATCCTTACAAAAAAATCTACAGTTTTCAGGAAATAAGAAGAGACTATTATTGATGACCTTAAGTAGAGTGGGTCCATTATTTACACCCTTAATATTTTCAAGTGAACATCTAGTTGTTTTTTCATATATACTGCCACTCAATATTAGAGCATCTTTATTGTCATCTTTAATATCTCCGTCACTTTTGAAATGAGACTTGAATTCAAGAAAAATAATATTGTAAATGTTTCGAACACTATCCACTTCTACATCACTAATATTTCCTGAAAAGCTAGATTTCTTTACGTATGGGGCATTTATTCTGAAAAGGGTTTCTTTTATATCTATAGAATTCTCATAATTTCTATATATAGTAGAAATATAATGAGAATGAGAAATTAACCACCCAAGATTTGAAGAACACACTATTGACATTATACAAATTAAAAATTGTTCTGCATATTGAATTTGAAATACAACACAACCTTTTTTCTTCTAATACAACTTTTCGTCTACGTTAACTACATAATTATATTGAATATTTGCATTGTGTTCATTGTTCATGATATAATTTATAAACAGTATTATTTTTGGATTATCTGAACTACTAGAGGTTAATGTTTGTTTCTTTTGATGTGTAAGTAATGGCTTCCGTCTTCATCAATGGCCAGTACTTTGATATGAGTATATAATAATAATTTTTTTTAGGTTGACTTTGAAGCTATGGTATCGATAGCTTCAAAAGCACCGCGATAGCACACCATGTGGTGTGGTTAAATACCAAAAACCTTCATGTAGGAAAGTTGTGCATTCGTATTTACCCTCTTCTCCAAGTTGATAACGTAATAAAAATTATGTAAGTTACGGATTAAGCTATAAAATCAGTTTTATGTTGAACCTGCCAGTTATTGATATTTATCAGCAAATTTAACGAAGTTTGAAAAATGCTAGCTTTATTATGAGTTTGTCAATTTATATCTAAATTCATATTTTCCAATCAAATTCGAAAAAAAATCAACTGACTACTCAAAATCAATAGAAATGGCAGCCATATTAGACGCCATGCTATGTTCCTCTTGGCTATTATGGACGAGCATCGCTAGATTTATACAGGGCAAGTGGAATATGAAAAAATTCATTGATTACTGGTTGTTTTCATTAAGGCAATTTAACTAAATTTGAATGAGGAATCTAGATTGACTTTGTAATTTCAAAATCAGTGGCATTTTGAAATAGAGTGGAACTTACCGGATTTGATATTTAACGACACAAAAAACTTATAATAAAAATTAGTTGAAACAGTTTTCACTACATGATGAAGATATAGACTTTTTATACTCTATATATACTCCGAACATAATTAAATTTCCATTTCTTATTGAAACCGAAGTAGTTATATTGGCAAGTTGACAGTTTTAATATCCATAAAAAAATGTTTGTTCTCATAATCCTATAATAGAGAAACCTACCTATGGTCTAGAACTAGATGATTGAGAAATTGTTTAGGGCACAGACGGTACCGGGTAAGATTTGGATGGTGTGATTGTCCCATTACAATTTGAAATTAATTGAGAATCTACGTGTAACTATGTAACTACTATCTGGGTAAATGTACTAAGCTTACGAACCCATGAGGGTAGATGACAAAATACAGAGATTCATGTTATAATAACGTTTGTTTTTAAAATATAAAATCCAAGATTGCTTCAGCACAATTTTATGTGATTTAGAAAATTGCAAACATCTAGATTATAGCAATGTTTCAACTTATGTATATGTCATCTTCAAGATGCCATATTTAAAAAGTTTCCGTATATATTCATAAATTAATTCTTTTACTTGTAAACAAAAGCTATGGGATATGAAAAAAGAAATACACAAATAGTTATTCGAATTATTTCTTTTGGTATAATTGCAAAAATGTTTATAAAATATTCGGGCTACAAATCAAGAACTATGCAAATAAGAATAGTTTATTAGGATTATTTTTTTTAGTATAACTGCAGTTAAAAGTAGAAATATTTATAAATGCAGAGATTACATGCTAAGTCTCTAAGTGGGGGACATTGCCACAGAAATAATTGATCACAAATCCTCTATCAGGAAATTTTCTTGAATAAACACCAAGTACTAGATGGAATGATTCTTAGTGAAATTTCAGACATTAAGATATACTAAAAAAAAGTAACTGTATAAAATGAAAATTTGGGACAAGGCCTCTAAATAATATAATATATTATTAGTGAAAAATGGAAGCTAATTCATGAGAATTTGATAGTTTATTTACTAACGAGAAGAGGTACCGGACATTCATTACCTCCTATAAATTTGGTGGAACCACTAAATATTTCATGAACCCCAATGAAATGATGAAACCTCATCCCAAATAATATCTGTGTGAATCAATTACAATTGACCGCAGTCGTTAACAACGATTTTTTTCGAAGTTTTTCCTGATTGGGATCCAAGCGCTTCAATTTTCTTTACTACATCCATTCCTTCGACAACTGCACCAAAGACAACGTGTCTGTTGTCTAACCACGAAGTTTTGACGGTGGTAATGAAAAACTGAGAACCATTGGTATCGGGTCCGGCGTTCGCCATGGACATTACCCCAGCACCGGTATGTTTCAGGGTGAAATTTTCATCTTCAAATTTGCTCCCGTAGATTGATTTTCCTCCAGTGCCGTTGTGGTTTGTGAAATCGCCACCTTGGCACATGAAGTTGGGAATGACACGGTGGAAAGTGGATCCCTTGTAACCGAAACCCTTTTCGCCTGTGCAGAGCGATCGAAAGTTTTCAGCAGTTTTGGGTACAACATCACTACGGAGCTGGAACAGAGAGGAAATATATAAGCATTTCATATTTTCTGCACAAATAAAATAAGGTTGAAATTAATTAATTTAATCTTCATAGTTATGAGATAAGGGAACAATTACACAATATATATATATATATATATATATATATATATATATATATATATATATATATATATATATATATATATATATATATATATATATATATTTTATTAGAACAGTTTATTAGATCTTCTCCACTTGTCTTCCAGCCTGTTACATATTACAATTTATTATAATTATAACAATTATCATTGTAGGTACAGAACTAATAATTCAACATATCTTCAGAACAAAACAAAAATTTTAAAGAATTTTTTAGTTTTCTTTGAAATACATAGTACAGGGGTTTAGCAGGATTTTTTCTACTAGCCTGCTCCTCATTAAATTCCAAAAGTAAAGGAAGAATAATTTCATTGCCGTGAGCTGTCTTCAAAAAATTCTTATAGTCTCTTAATCCTAGATTATATTGGTCCAACATGCGTTCTTTAGTAAAGCATCTCGTTTGATGGCTTGTGTAGTGAGTTATTAAAATGTCTAATCTTCCTTATTTTTCTCAAACTTGTTTTTTCTCCGATCATTATTCTTTTCAATGAAGTGTTTCTGCAAGTATCATATAATTGGTGGCCATATTCTAACATTGATTTAGGTATTATTCTGTAAATTTTACTTGCTGTTTTAGTGTTTTAATCTCATATTTCTTTCAAATAATTATCAAATTAAACAATTTTACTCAAGGGCATGTAAAATATTTGTATATATGGTAATCCAGATTATATCTTCAGATTTGAACATTCACTTTATAAGGACGTTGAAAAACGTCTACCTCAAAAAAGTCTGCACTTTTGAAACGGACGAAAGAATAATTTAAATAGTTATGCTCCAATCTGATTGAAATACGGAAACAAATACGCAGAGCGAATGACGATTTCTTCTTTACCGGTCGAGTAAGCTCCAACATATTTATATAATTGCTGCATTGAATCAGAAAATTCCTAACTTACATAACCTACATTCACAATAAATAATGCTCATTTTCAATCAATTCGCGAGCCGAATGTGAAGTCAGCAGGCGCACTGATTTTAAAATGGTAATTTTCAATGAAGCTTGGCACATCCCACATTGACCCACGCCTGCGTATATCTTATGTTTTGGCCAGTAAGTTTTGAATGAATTGCTTAGGTGAGTTAGGTCATGTAACATGTTTAGTATCAATTTCATTTTACCCAGAAAAGTATTATTTTAATTGAAATAAAAAGGATGGAGAATACAGAAGATATTAATATCGAACGTGAATAGCAATAAAATATTATGGTTATGGATCTCTGTATTGTATTAATAGTTATTTATGTACCAAGTGCGTTACATAAATCCAAACGCCCGGAGGGTAACATTCGGCCCGAGGGATGAATGTTGCACGATGGGCGTTAGGATCTAGCAACGCACGTGCTGCACACAAGATTTTATTTTTCACGAAAAAATTATTTTATTATATTGAAAAATCGATTTTGAAATCGGTTCATTGCTCCTATACTTTCCATTTTCCTTCTCATAGTAGGCATGTCATTTGTTGATATTTTGATGTTTGTGAATATTTTTGTCATCATATTTAGTGAATGTCATTGCTGCTTTCTTTGTGTAGTCTTAAAGAAATAATGGAAATGAAAATGAATTTACCCAAGAATATCATAGAAAATGCAGCCAAAGCTGCGAATAATTCATTGCCGGAGAAATCCAGAGTCGTATACGACAAGGATTATGAAGTATTTAATAAAGGAAGTTGCTTAATTTCTCCTCGTACAATGAGCGGGCGTTATGATCCATAACGCCCGCTCATAATTAGTGCCAGAGTCCACGTTTGGGAACGAACGCATCGAAAATTTGAATTTTACCGCGCCACACTTGCGCGCGCTTGTTTGTTGGAAACCCTTGTGGTACCACCTCTTCACTTTTGCGGAGTTTTGCGTCATACCTCTAGCTGTTATGACAAATCATTCACCACGGTTATGGAATATAAATAGGCTGCCTCATTCCGTGCGTGATACCAAGCTAGTCAGTCGAGTACTTAGCGTACGCTGGCTAGTATTTGGGAGGTCTCGGGTTCAAACCCCGGGGCCGACTGGTCTGCCATGAGTTTTTTCCAGAGGTTTCCTCATGGTAATATAAGTCACTGCTTGCAAACTCACAAGGCGAATGCTGGGTCAGTATTAATCCTCTGAACTCTACCCACACTTCCTATTTTCCATAAATATCCCGTCTCACCTATCCTTAATGCACTTGTACACACTAGTGTATCCTCTGATCTGGCTGAAGGAGTTAATCCCAAACTCAAGCTGCCCGTCTCCCTGACACATACTTCAGGGAGGAATGAAACACGTGTGTTTCCTTTTTTTCCAAAGCTCCATCACTAAGGTCGTATTTTTCGAGTGAAATGCATCGCGTCAAGATGCGATTCTAACGAATTCATATTTTGAAAAATCACGCTTAAATAGCAAACCGATTTGAAAAAGAGAATAATTTATTTTATAAAAAAAAAATTGCGAAGTGCATCGTGGTTGAAGAAAGAAGTTGAAACCAACGAAGGAACGTACCTCAACATCAACATAATCCACGTACAAAATTTCAACCCTTTATTGTGTACAAAAATTCGCTAAGTGCATCGCGTACTGATGGCAGATCGAGATGCAATTAGAGCGGAATAGTCACCACGAAATGCAGCGCGATTGAGGAGAAAAAGAGTTCAAACCCACAATTATCTTATTTCAACATAAAAACTCAATGTACGTACCAAACTTCAACCCTCTAACTCAATCTGCAGACGCTCTGGAGTTCGTTAATTTTTCAAAAACCACGAAAAAAGTCTACTAAAATCTTGCGGTGGTTCGAAAAATTTAACCAAAATTTGATAGTTTTTTTCTGCAACGAAAATCCTAGGTTTTGGATTGATTGGGCCGATACTTGGTGTAAAATAATAAACATATTAAAACAATGGTTAAAAATAACAATTTACACATTTATTATAAGAAATAACGATGACACACGTTTCGGTGGAACTTCACCTTCTTCAGATGCTAATGGCAAACTAACTATGATTCTCTGTTATATCGAAAACAAGAAATGACAAATTATGTAGAAGGGGTAAATAGAAAGATGGTTACAAATAATTATTAGAAAAGGAAAAACCAATTCTGAACTGCTAGTCAGGTAGTTCGGTAATTTTGAAAATATTAAGAAGGGGGCTTGAAGTATGATCGATTTGGCTATTCAATAGGAGACCGGAACGCTTGTATTTATTTATCTGTAATGATTCTAAAAAATTAAGTTTATTTCCCTTACTTCAGTATTTAATATTTTAAAATCGAAATTGAATGTGTGATTTTCTTGGATTAAATGGTTTGCATAATGTGAATCCGACTTCTAAGCTTTGTTAATCATATTAAATACTGAAAGTAAGGGAATTAAACTTAATTTTTTAGAATCATTACAGATAAATAAATACAAGCATTCCGGTCTCCTATTGAATAGCCAAATCCATCATACTTCAAGCCCCCTTCTCAATCCTTTCAAAATTACCGAACTACCTGACTAGCAGTTCAGAATTGGTTTTTCCTTTTCTAATAATTATTTGTAACCATCTTTCTATTTACCCCTTCTACATAATTTGTCATTTCTTGTTTCTGATATAACAGAGAATCATAGTTAGTTTGCCATTAGCATCTGAAGAAGGTGAAGTTCCACCGAAACGTGCGTCATGCGTTATTTCTTATAATAAATGTGTAAATTGTTATTTTCAACCATTGTTTTGAAATCCTAGGTACCAAATTTAAGCTCATTTGACTCGATGGGAGCCACTGGAGATGTCAATATGTACCGGGGAAATATATATATATATATATATATATATATATATATATATATATATATATATATATATATATATATATATATATATATATATATATATATATATATATATATATATATATATATATATATATATATATAGTATATCAGACATGAATTTTTTTTCGAAAATCGCGGCCTAGGACGCCTAAAACGGATAGAAATACTACTCCCGCATACATTCTATTGCAGTGTATCGAAGGAAAGCCTTCGATACACTGCAATAGTATGTATTTTATGGAAAAATACGAATAAAAATATAACCGGTATAATAAATTATTTCACAGGTTAAAGTCTGGAAACTCACATGATGTTTCCTTCGGGCAAACAATGCCTTAGCAGTACTGAAACAACAATATTTAATTTTCCTAGTGAAATTTTCATATTTGAAAAGTTAAACTTACAATAATTCTTCGCATACTACACTTTGTCTATGGTTAAACAGAATGGACAAATACTTAACATTTTTGCCAATATCAGGACAAGCATCAAAAACTATCATTCCTTTAGGGCCATAGCGTAGTATTGAGAGAATAGATTACCAATAATAATACAGGAGCGGAAATTAAACAATTAATGTTAACATCATTAACAACCTTGTTTTGATATTTACCAGTCAATACATTTCTGGGGGTAGTAAGACAATTATGAAGCCTGTTGATGAAGGTCGTGTTAATTGTTTTATCGCAAGAAATATATTTTAGACACTTCAAGGTCATTACCACGTCTGCTTTGATAATAGTACTGATAGGTCAAGCTACAGAGAATTAGAGAGAGCATTTTGTGCAAAAAGTGTTAGAAGAAAACCAGATCCACCATTGTTTGTCTAATAGTTCCACATGATATAGTGATATGTTTTTCACTCGACGTTATTATTTATATCTTTGTTATTAACAATTTTATGCAAAAATTTTTTTTTAGTTTTTTGCTTATAAAATTGAAACTATCAGAGTAATTGTGATGGTGTCAATAGACTTATTGTAGAAAATGAAAAGACGAAAAAAATGAAAGGTCGGACGACTCGATCAGACCCTCAGTCTAAGAGAAAATTGGAAAAAACCAGCCAAATTGCAGTTTTTTCAAAAGTTCATAACTCGGTTATTTTTCGAATTGTAGCGAAGATCCTCCGGTTAGTATTATTTATCAATATAAACTCTATTTGTGCGAAGAGCAGGAACTTTCCGATGCATAGTTTTTGATCTGTGGCCATTTGAATATTTTACTATGCAATTTTCCAGCAGACCTGAATGCGACAGGTATAGTCCGATTTCAATTTACAAACAAGATTTTGAAAGTAGAATTCTCATAGTTCAAAACGTTCATCTTGGTTTTATATGAAAACGCTGAGAAATATGTTAAAAATAAAGCTGAACATGACGAAAAAGGGCCGAGCGCGTGAGAATGGTTGAAGAGTGCGGGTAGAGCAGCAGGCAAGGATAAGCACGATATCAGAAAGCGTCGGCATTTTGAACATGACGGTCATTTCTCGGCCGTTTTTCGTCATGTTCAGCTTTATTTTTAACATATTTTCATGAAAAACCAAGATGAACGTTTTGAACTATGAGAATTCTACTTTCAAAATTTTTTTTTGTAAATTGAAATCAGACCATACCTGTCGCATTCAGGTCTGCTGGAAAATTGCATAGTAAAATATTCAAATGACCACAGACCAAAAACTATGCATCGGACAGTTCCCTGCTCTTCGCACAAATGAAGTTTATATTGATAAATAATACTAACCGGAGGATCTACGCTACAACTCAAAAAATAACCGAGTTATGAACTTTTGAAAAAACTGCATTTTGGCCGGTTTTTTCCAATTTTCCCTTAGACTAAGGGTCTGATCGAGTCGTCCGACCTCTCATTTTCTTCGTCTTTTCATTTTCTACAATAAGTCTATTGACACCATCACGATTACTCTGATAGTTTCAATTTTATAAGCAAAAAACTTAAAAAAACGCAATTTTTTGCATAAAATTGTTAATAACAAAGATATAAATAATAAAGTCGAGTTGAAAACATATCACTATATCATGTGGAACTATTTGACAAACAATGGCGGAGCTGGTTTTCTTCTAACACTTTTTACATGAAAAAATCTCTGTAGCTTGGCCTATGATACTGGATATATTATCCTGCAAACATGTTTATAAATGTTTCCGGTAATAGGACAATATTAGCTCTGGTTGTGTAGTACGTATATGGTGACGAATTTTTCATCTCATATATCTTCGAAATGTTATCCAAATGATAATTTTCAATATCAGTAATTAATCAAATTTCGGCTAGGGATTAACGAAACGTTAGTTAATATTGCCGATAAATGTGTCATGAACTTATCAAAACAGTACCTATATAAGAAGAGGAAACACTTAACGAAGTTCTAAGTATTCACATTCGATTTATCTAGGAGATATTTAAAAAAATTTCAAAATATCTGAGAAATAAAACTGAGCAAATATTTCACATACAGAATTTCGCAGATGCAACTTTCCACCTTACTATGATTAATAAGTTGATATCTATATCTACAAAGGGGTGAAAACCACAAAACAAGCAATTTTATAAATCAATGTCCCCCTTAAATTAACCTGTTTTTGGAATTTTTTCAAAACTATAAAACGAAATTTTCAGGTGGAAAGTTTGATATGGGACACTCAATATATAGTCAAACAAGCTTTTCGTTGTAAATATATTATTTGGAAGATGTCTGGTATATTTCGAAATAAAGAACTAGGAAAATAATTTAGTTTATATAAGTGAATTATTGTTGCACTTTTCCTTCAACCTTGATAACGTTATCTTCCCAACAACTTGGAATACACTAGATATTATTGTGGTTTCAGCTAATGTAACATTTCTTTGATACTATTGCCATATAAGAGTGTGCAAAATTATAAAAAAATTAGTTATTTGTGCAATATTGAGAATGATAGATACAGCATATACCAACACCTAAAGTAACACTGGGCAATCTGAATTAGGCATTATGCAAAAAATCGATAAACCATAAGGAATGGGACTATTAACCTTGTTGAGCTGAAATCAATTTCAAATGGGTCAAGGTATTTACTATTATACAAAAAACGAAGGAGCAGCAGAGCTCTGTCACGAGGGTCGTATATTCCCCCCATTTTTACATACAAATTCAACACCCTTAATCAATTTGGAGGGGCTGCAGAGGTGAGCAAGGCACTTCCCTAACATCAAATCAAACCACGTATGAATTTTCAACCTTCTAACTCAATCTGGAAGAGCTGTGCAAAACCGCAGAAACCACGAAAAATAAAACAAGAATCCACGTACAAACTTTCAACCCCCAATTTCGAGGGTATTTCGATACAGAGCAATAGCCTATTACTTTCGGGAAAATAAGACTAAAAATTAGCGCAGATAAAAATCATGAGAAATTCCCGAGCAGTATCGAATAATATACATATATGAAAAGGATAAAGCTATTAGAAAGTTCGGTGTGTCAAGTATTTATGCATTTTTTTTGTTAGTGACAATTATCTCTTGCAAGTTGGATCTTTATCCCATATTAAATCTGTCCTTTCAGAAAAAAAGATAGGAACTGCAATAAGATGAGTATTTGTTGAATGGCAATTTTTTATTTCCTCTGTTAACAATTAATAAGGAATAGAATACGTTTTTCAACGAATAAAACTGCACAAAAAATATGAAATGTGCGTGTGTGTGTGTGTCTATATAGGTATATAGGTATATATATATATATATATATATATATATATATATATATATATATATATATATATATATATATATATATATATATATATATATATATATATATATATATATATATATATAATATATATATATATATATATATATATATATATATATATATATATATATATATATATATATATATATATATATATATATATATATATATATATATATATATATATATATATATATATATATATATATATATATATATATATATATATATATATATATATATATATATATATATATATATATATATATATATATATATATATATATATATATATATATATATATATATAAATATATATATATATATTTATATATATATTTATATATATATATATATATTTTTTATATATATATTAATATATATATATATATATATATAAATATAAAAAAATATATATATATAAATAAATATATAATATATATATATATATATATATATATATTATATATATATATATATATATATATATATATATATATATATATATATATATATATATATATATATATATATATATATATACCTATATAGACACACACACGCACATTTCATATTTTTTGTGCAGTTTTATTCGTTGAAAAACGTATTCTATTCCTTATTAATTGTTAACAGAGGAAATAAAAAATTGACATTTAACAAATACTCATCTTATTGCAGTTCCTATCTTTTTTCTGAAAGGACAGATTTAATATGGGATAAAGATCTAACTTGCAAGAAATAATTGTCACTAACAAAAAAAAATGCATAAATACTTGACACACCGAACTTTCTAATAGCTTTATCCCTTTAAGATGTATGTATATTATTCGATACTGCTCGGTTGAATTTCTCATGATTTTTTTCTGCGCTAATTTTTAGTCTTATTTTCCCCGAAAGTAATAGGCTATTGCTATATATTATATATATATATATATATATATATATATATATATATATATATTAAATAAATATTTATATATATTTATATATATATATATATCTATAATATTTATATATATATGTATATATATATATATATATATATATATATATATATATATATATATATATATATATATATATATATATATATATATATATATATATATATATACTTATATTAAATCAAATAAATAATTATATATACTTATATACATAAATATACCTATAAAATCAAATCTTGCAAAACGAATAAGCGAAGAGATAAATGAGCGAAAGCAGTATAATCTATGGCAAAAAAAGTATAATAACCACCGTAGTACAAAAATGTTTGCAGAACAAAATGATTTTAATTACAACGGAATCAACGTTTCAAAAGATTTTTTTAAGAATCATTACAAATCATGGTTCAAACGTTTTCAGAAAAGTGAACTAGAAAATTATAAATTCATAGAATAAAAGTGTTTTATATTTTCACCAAAAAAAGAATTTATGTATTTTCTTAATTTTCAGCAAAAGTTACTAGCGTTGCCTAATTTTAACAAAATTCATCCTTGATAAGTATTTGTTTGTTGATGAATTTAGTATTCCGTGTCCTTGCTTTATTCTAGCTTTTCACTCCTAGTATATCGATTTCCAAAACATAAATTTCCAATATATTTCGAGCTATGACCGTATTCAACTGCCCACCATGCAAGCAAATATGTATATTATACACAAACTTTTCTAGAATTAATTATCTAGGTACGTAAAATTTGGTATATACCTACTATACCGTACCATACAAAATTATCAACACACTTATGAACTAAGTATACAATTACAGACATTTTACGAAATATACTTTTTAATCATAGAAATATATGAATGCGTTACATAAAAAAAAACAGGATTTGAAGAAATGAATAAATTACATGTGACTAAGTAATGAGTATGTTGATTTTATATGAACACATTCAAAATTACCATAATTGTGCCTACGGACAAACGCCCAACGTACTTTTTTATCAAATGAAATTCCAAGCATCGTATTTTTATGAACAAATATCAAAGTTTCAGTTGGAAGTAATGTTGAATAGTTTATCAATGATGAATGCACAAGGACGCCATAAAACTTTCCATAACATGCTTCCCTCCTAATTTCAACATGTAATAATAATGATATATATATATAAATACACATTGATTTGTTTCTTTGTAAATGATGAAAAATAAATGCAAGAGACGATTAAAACCATCAACAAATATCTACAAAGAATCTTATAAGCCGGTGTAGGTCAATTGGAAACAGTGGAAGCATGGTGGACGTTTAACATTGAAACTCGTTTTCCGAGAAATTGAGTTATATAATACATAAAATATATTTACCTCAATTATAATCCTTCCCACAGGTTGCCCATCGGCAGTCATATCAAAAAATACTTTTGGTAGACTCATTTTGTTCGAAAATTGTCTTAATACAGAGGTAGAAAAAAGTGAACTCAATTTACTTTGACTCGGACCGGCGAGTGCGCCTTGTAAGGAAAACGATTGAAATGAGAGAGAAGTTAATCTCCCTACCGCCTGCGACTGACGAGAAAGGACGAAGAGAGCCATGGTCAAAATGGCGGAAAATAAATTGTTAATGCGCTAGTCACGTTCACTGTAGTTCGGTGTCTTGCGATGCCGCATCGGCTACAATGAAAACTAGCGGGAAATTTAAAATATAAAAATTCAATGACCAAACAGCAATGTTTATTAGAGTAATTAGAGGATTAAAATGACTAGTATTTCGTGAAACAGAATTTTTTTCGCTATTTTCAGCTATTGCTATCCTAAGGGAATACGCAAGAAGAAGGTCAATTTTACATAGCTCTGAAAACATACTGTTGCTGTGTTGATCGATTTATTCAATGAATTTTGTTAGTGTGATAAATTAATAATAAATTCAATCATTTTCGATTGGATTTAACTCACTGATATATGACTGAAATAATTAAACGGATAATGTCAAACTTTCTTTATAAACATTTCCTTGTATTTTGAAATAATCATAGGTATGTATTTTACCTCAAATGTAGTAGGTACTCCTCCAAGATTGAAAAAATTTTTTTTGTAGGATTACTTAGATATACTTCTTAATGGGACAAAAGATTTAAATTGATCCGAAAATAGTAGTTTTTATGTACAAATTCCGAAAATAGGTTTTTTTTGTAAGAGTAGTAGACAAAAAGGTTGGAGTAAACAAAAAAATTTCGTGTTCCGTACATGATGTTTCGGACAACTGTGTGGAACTTCAAAATAATACAGCACGTTTCTTAACGATATTTATTTGAAAAAAAATTAGGTTTATGCTAATTCTTATTTATTTCAAAATTTATATGGAAATTCCAATAATTACTAATATTTGGTATAATTCAATGGTTTTTGTTGAAATAAGAACATTAAGATAAGGTAATTGTTGTTACCTGAAAATTAAAACAAACTACGGTCACTATTTTCCCCAACGTTCTTCCTTCTTAAAAATGCGCTAACTTTCGGGAACGTGGCTATGTTAACATTATTTGTCATTTAAATTGTAATTTTCAGTAGGTACAGGATGGGCAAATTTTGGTGTTTGTATAGGATAACTCGGTAACTATTGGAGATACAAAAAAATGGATGTCGCATTTTTGATCTTTATTTTCGAGACAAATTCACTGGCGACAACAAAAATTTGCAATGGTTTTTTGTATTCGAGTTCGATACACGTTCATATCATGGTTGTTTGTAAAGTTACGAGGTAATAACTTTTACATTCTGGAGTATTTCTGTATAATACAGAGGTGTCCAGAAAATTTGAAAAAAAAAGTTTAATTTCGAGTTATGGCATAAAGTTGTATTTTTCTTGCAATTATTATAACTGTTGTCAAGATCTCCGAAATTAAAAACGACATGTATCATTCGCCTTATATTGATTAATATCAACCATAAAAATACCATATTATGCGAATGTGATATTAATGATATTAAATATAAAATATAACCTATAAAAATTATGCGACAACAGTGGGAGCTTTCCAACAAGGCACTCCCCACTCTCTGTCACACTACCGAACACAGTGTACGGGTGCTTGTTGGAAAGCCTTTTTGATTTTTATGTAAAACGCCAGAGAGCGCAGCCATCGTTACTTGAAAAGGCAATGGACAAGTGATTTCTGTTTCGGTTTATTACGAATTACGTACATCGTCATTAGCCAATTTTGTATCACGTTAACTAATGAAAACTGTAAGTGAAATATTAATATGATATAATGCAATGATAATCATCTAATAAATTAATAATTAAAACTATTGCCAACGTTAATGCAATAAATCAACTATAAATGTTGGTAGCACTGAAACACTACACGCTCCAACTCAACTTTTTTTTGTGTTCGTCCGTGTGTCACTGTGTCGTAGTTAGAAACAAGAAGCGATGAACACTGTGTCACACAGTGTCGCAGTTGGAAAGCTCCCAGTGTATACCTAGGGTGACCATATTTTTCTTAGGAAAAAAAAGTACAAAAATTGTAATTGATAACAAAGGTGAGAAATTCATGTCGTTTAAGCTCAAATAAAGGGTAAAAAGAAATATGAATGAAATAAACCTAATCATTTTATTACATTTTAATCAAGGAACAAAATACAAAAATTAATTATTATAAAATATAAGAAAATTAGTTAACATATAATTTCTTCTAATGAAAAAAATATTATGTACGTAGTATGTGTATATAGTTTTCATTTTCACCACACAATGCCATTTTCTATCGTCGTAATACAAAGCTCGCATACGACTCTACTCGACTGACGCCGAACCTGACCGACGCGACGAATTTACAAATAGCTAAAAACTACGTTACGTTCCACCCGAGTCGATTTTAAATTACTGTCCTAAAAAGTAGTACATTTAGGTGTACTTGATGAACCTTCTAAGTACAATAGGACAGCATGCAAAAAGTAAGTACTGTCCTATTAAAATGAGTACATATGGTCACCCTATGTATACCAAACTTGCTAATAAATTTAAATATATTATTTGCTTAAAAAAAGATTCCTGTGAAACATTTTATATTGAAAATTTTTTTATTCCAAACAATACTTATAGTAGTAGATCTGCCTAATCGAAATTCTAGTAATATTTGAAGACTTATAAATATACTGGTATATATTTTGAATGTCCATGTATTCTGTACAAATTATTAAATCTACATCCCAAAAAGCCAAATGTATCAGCTTATATAGAAAGATGGTACTAGGTACTTCCAGAAAGATTTGGTACCCCTTTGAATTATCGGAGTAGAGGGTGGTATAGAATCAGTATTTTCTTCGCTTTCACTGTTATTTTTTGTATCTTCAATTGAAGGTAGTTCTTCCTGTTTTGGTGGCTCAGGACGATTTCTCATTCTATATTTTTTGTTGAAGTTATGTTGTGCTTCAGAAATTGTATTGTCTGTAATTAAATCTTCTTCCGAGTCCAGAAAATAATATAAATAGTCTTCCGAGTGGTCTTCTTCACTAACAAGATTCTCTTTAAGTAAACAAATACACTTTACTCCATTCTGTTTGCAATAAGCTTTATATTTTTTTGAAGCATCTCTTAATCGTTCCAGAAAGTCAGGCAAGGCTCTCATTGCTACCCAAGTAGTTACTCGTGATGGAATGCTTACTCCAGGATTGTCGTAATAGGTCAGCACAAACTCAATCCCATTTTTATTCATTTCAGTATATGGTTTAATAACCATGTAAGACCAATAGTCTTTCACTCTGAATTTATCTGATTTGTCAGGACAGTTCGGATGGGTTGTACTCTTGTTTGCCATAAGTATCGTTTTGGTATCATAGTCAACCAAGTAACGCCGTAAAAACACATAGTCGCGATTGGTGAACATCATCTGAAAATGAATATTTCTTTTGATCACCTGTGCAGAAAAGATTTTAAACATATGTTTTAATTCCTGGAAAAATATTGACACATGTACAAAAGGTACTACTGTAGTTAACAAAGCATCACAATAGCAAGATTAAAAAACATAACATAAGAACAATACAGATTTGTGTGATTGTTATTCAGTAACAATTATTACTTTAATGACAAGGATAAACTGAAAACTATACTATTAAGAAATTTATATGTTTGTAGACGGAGATTTTTTTCTGATTTTGTAGAGATGAATTACAAAATGTCTAATTAGTCCAGTCAATGACCATTTTCCCGTGTATTTATCCCATACAGCACCGATTTTCATAAAAAATTGGATTTAGGTTGTACATACCATCTATTTCAAAGTCTACCCTGTGCCGGGGGTTGCTTTTCCCCTGGGCGTGGATGCCACCCCTTCTTGGGGGTGAAAATTTTTTCACTGAAAATAAGTACGGAAATCGATACTTTCGACTAATTCTAAGCAACTTTTGTTTCATGAAGTTTTTTCTGAAAGTCAATACTTTTCGACATATTCGCGAGTGAAATTGTCAGATTTCAGGCAAAAAAAAACACGTTTTCAGATTCTTTTTTGCGAATAACTGGAAAAATAAGCATTTAGTCGAGAAACCTGTGTTCGCGCAAAGTACCTTTTTTGAGCCCTTTTAGCAAGAAACTTTTTGAAAATAAAATCTGAAAGAATGTTTCATTTAGATTAGCTCATAGCTCTTAAAAAAACCTACAAAATGCTTTTTTGAAAGACTTGATTGCTTAAAAACTAAGCGAGTTATGGGGAAAAAACCAAAAGCACATTTTTGTAAAAATTAGAATATGTATATGCATATTGATGAATACACATAGTGGTAAATACCAATCAACTTTCAACAAGCAATAATTCCGTTTCTATTGGGTCAGAATACATTATAAATACATGATTTTCTTTGTTTTTTTATAAGCTATAATTTTGCTCTCTACAGGTTTTTCGATAGAATGCATGTTTATCCAGTTATTCGCGAAAAAAAATCTGAAGACAAGTTTTTTTTGCCTGAAAAACGACAATTGCACTCGCGAATAAGTCGAAAAGTATTGACTTTCAGAAAAAAACTTCATGGAACAAAAGTTGCTTAGAATTAGTCAATTCATTGATTTCCGTACTTATTTTCAATGAAAAATTTTTCAATCCCAAGAAGTGGTGGCATGCACCCACGGAGAAAAAGCAACCCCTGGCAAAGGGTAGACTTTGAAATAGATGATAAGTAGAATCTAAATCCAAATTTTCATACAAATCGGTGCTGTGTGGGATAAATACACAGTTTACACTTTTTTACCGTCATTGACTGGACTAAATCTGTGTTTTATAGAATCACATAAAAGCAATTACTTCGTCATTTAGAAGTAAATTTAGAATTTCATGATTATAATTATTAAATCATTTTTCATAAACATGTGTGACCTCTTGTGTTCTATAAGTCTCTTTCATCTTTCTAACATATGAGTTATAAAGTTTCCAACAGAAGTTTCGAGTAATTTATCGTCAAACAAGTTTCTTTCAATAATAACAGGAACTACCCCTTTTTCATTGTTTTAAGTATATTCCTATGTTTATATTTGCTCTGAAGCTCCTAGTTATATGACATTTTCATGCACCCTTATAGATTCAACATTTCAAAATTTTTCAGTTAGCTGTGTTATATAAATGCCCAACTCATATATCACATGAAGAGACATGGAAATTTTCCTTGTTCACTTCATGTGATATATAAAATTGACTATGGTCAACTAGTATATTATGAAATGACTACTGAATATTTCCAAAAAAAAAAATTCTGAACAGAAAGTACCGATAATTTTTGCTAGAAATTATTATACTTATCTCATGTTCTTGTATAAGCATGCCATTCCAGAGGAATAGGTGTATATGGAGTAATTTTTTTGGTGCATTGTCTGTCATTGCAGACACTGCACCAATCTTGAATATAAACCTAAAAACGAAAAAAAACATTCTAACTAGAAAGGATTGAATATAGAAGTAAGTAATATACTTTATATTTCTTTCTTTGAAATAAGTAAAATATTTTAAATTTACCTATATTTTCAGTGACAATTGAATAAGGTTTCTCTTCCAATCTTTTGAAAGTGAAATTTAATTTTTCTTCGGATGCATGACTATATATGCAAAGAGTACAATGTCATTTTCTAATTCATTCTTAAATGCTTAATGTGAAAGCCATTTTTCTTAATGTAAAACCATTAAAATAAACTATTTTCTTTGGCAATAACAAAGCACAGAAAAATTTATATTTCATCTCAATAATTTGTACAGAAGAAAATTTTCCAAGGTTGACATGACTATCTCTTTTAGGTCATGATGTTATTAAGCACACATACATGCACTGGAGTAAATAATATATTATGTTAATCATATAACAATACCATGCTATTCAAGTGTATTAAAAATGAGGGAATTGAATTGAAAATTAACTGTGTATATTTTCAAATTTATTTTAATTACACGGAAGTATAAAATAATTTACATAAAGGAAGTACCAACAAGTAATAAGAATGAAATTTTAAATAACTGAAAAATTTTAAATAACAGCTTATAATTTTTCTTAAAGAAATTAGCAGGTTTTCAATGATTATGTGTTGTATTGTTTATGTTATAACTAACAAAGTAAAATTTTATCTTTTAAAAGTAATGTATATCACACATTATGCAACATGATTATTATTGGCAGTACCTACCTTTAATAATAGTGAGAAATAACAGAGTTCATATTCTCCAGTTCTGTTTACCTAATTGATAATGAATGATGTCATTACAAAAAGCCATTCAAAAATGAGAAATGAACATAGGAAATTTGTTTTTAAAAATATTAAAATTTCCAAAAAAAAGAAATCACTTCTGGTTCATTGTCTCTAAATAATTTGATATTATTAACATATATGTAGGTATACTCAAAGTTTGCAAGTAAATGTTCTTCAAATTGAGAATATATTATTACAGAATATTTGATGCTGTTTTTCATATAGTTACTTACCGGCCACAACATTTCCCAATAGATTATATCACTATTACTACTAGGATCTTGTTCTACTAATTCTAATACTATAGCTGTAGTATCCCAAATTCTTCTATAATCAGTATCAACTTGAACATTCAGAAATTCTTCAGCAGAAACATCATTGTAGGATCCATATACTTTGTATTCAAAATGTCCAGATTCATTCAATCGTCTCCAAACAACTAAATCTTTTTTTTCAATAAATGTCTCCCAGTTATCATACTTCATTGGAGTTTCTTGCGATTTGTAGTCATCACAGTGGCAAACATTTTCAGTATTTTCAGTTGGATGTTTTTTATGGCAACCATGGCAAAGTGTTTTTTCTCTTAGAGTGTACACATAATCTAAATCAGTCAAATGATTCTTCATATCTTTATCCGTAATTCTATACTTGTCCCATTCAAATGCTAATAAGGTAACTGACCCCAACATTAATTCCTTTCCTCTTCTCTTATTACCAAATTTCACTCGAGAAATTAAATTTTTCACATTATTTTCTTCAAACAATCTCGAGTACATGTTGAAAATTTGATGGCTTCTTCTGATTTTTTGTGCTGCAACATATTCACACTGTCGTGTCCATAAATTTATTAGGTAATCTGATTGACACCTTCTGAATGCTTGAGGAAACAACAAAAATTTATCCTTAAATAAGTGGTGTAAATTATATTGTTTCAAATAGAATTCCACTATGTTTCCCACATCCTTGAAATTCCTGAAACTATCAAATATATTTATCTTTCCGAACGTGTGAAAAGATTTCCAAAAATTGGGGATTTTGTGGTAACAAATATCTGCTCCAAATTTGAGGTTACCGTTTAATATTGAAATATTTGTAGGGTACATTGTACATAACAGAAGTTTTGGTTTATTTTCCAGTTAAATATAAATATTAGGAGCGAAGTATTTTCAACGTATTAATTCTACTTAAAATTTGACACATATTTATAAATTTCAAAAGTTTGAAAATTATTATTCTTCTACTACAATAACCTCTGAAAAGTATCTAGACTTCAACCATAGATTTCCTTTTTTCTAGGAAAAACTTTACCGTTGGTCTTCTAGAATGCCTTCAATTTTTTGGATCTATTGAAAATTGAATAGATAATTAGTAAAAGAAAAAGATCTGCAATTATTGGAGCACAAATGAATACCAAAAATTTGTGGAGAGAATGTGTAACTATAAGCAACAAATTACAATTTTCACCTCAAGGAAAACTCATATTATAACTATGAACAGGTCTTCGAGCAAATGGAACATTAAATTACGCAATTAGCTCGAAATAACATACCACTGAACCATAATAACTCAATTATGGTAGACGAATCCATGCGGTGTAATAACATTCTCGCCAATTATGAAACTGTTTTGCTTATCCCTTCTCGATGTCTCGGTGGAAAGTAAAATTCCTGTAGGAAAATTTTGAGATATTTTTTATATGAGTGATTATATATATATATATATATATATATATATATATATATATATATATATATATATATATATATAATATATATAATTTGTTACGTTGATTAAAAGTTATTTCCCATACCGTTGTCTCAATAATGAAGTTCCAGAGTTAAGGATTGTCAAACAGCTATCTACTGCAACTACTTAGAGCTTAAATCAATGCTTCTCAACCTTTCACGCTTCGTGGCCCACTTTTCTATCATAATGTGTATCGAACAAATAGTCCATTGAAAAGTTACATTGGACCTTGCGTTTTTTAGAGGACGCAATTTTATTGTTGGGATATGTGAGGGGGGTCACTAGGAGCACAAGTCCAAGTTTGTGGGGTTGCAACCCTTGTCCCGCGGCCGCCATATTAGAAAAAGGGGTGCGAACACCCTTTTCGCTATATCTCCCGAACTATGCATCCCACAAAAATGTTGTCAATACATAATTTGTAGAAAATCGCTTAGTCTACAATTTTGTTTTTTAACTTTGTTCAATAAAACGATAAATAAAAAAGTTATCAACAAAAATATAAGAAAATTCACCAACAAATTTTTGTGTGTGTTATATAACTGCTTCATTTTTTATTTCACGACCAAATGACCTCAGACCAATCTTATAGAGCATTTTCCAACCAACATCTTCAACAATAATTTTTTTGGATTTGAGGTATTTATGGTCGTTTCAGAGCGCTCCAAAGTCGACTAGGTTCTTACTACTCGCAATAATCCGGTAACTATGAAACGTCTGCCTTACTTTTTTATTTTCATAAATCATTTTCAATATTCTTCTTAACATTTATATATAATCAACTACCTAAAAATGACCTTTTTTTCTTACTATACAACTTGAAATATTCTTGTTTTTTACAATAATTTCTAACGCGTCTGTACATTTACAAACAAAGTCGTGGGAACGCTTGCATCACACAAAAAAGGATCAATCAACAGCAATATCCCAAGAAAAATTTATTGGTAATGAAAAGAACAAAGCAAACTTCATAGACATTCTGAAAACTGCACTATCAGAGGTGGGTTTTTGTGTTGACCACGCTGAATCAGATGCACATACAGCAATCGTCTATTCTGCGCTTGCTGCGTCCCAATCCTATGATACTGTGAATATCGTAGCAGAGGACATTGACATTCTTGTCTTGCTCATGGCATTAGGAAGAAAACAGTCCAAAATTTTGTTCAAATCAAATCAAATATGCTTTATTGTCTTAAAATATTACATTTTATTGACAAAGCGAAAAAAAAAAAATAGTAACTAAATAATGTAAAACTAAAAAATAAACACACATCAATCAAAACAATATACAAACTAAACAATGTAATACCTAAAAATAAAAATCACACCACATTTCCATAAAAAAATATATACAAACTTCACAATAAATCTTCCTCAATCGAAGCTGATGCCTGTGCTATTCAATTTGGTCATATTTATCAATCAGTGCTCAGAAAAGTAGTCCTCTATAGAGTAAGAAGGTCTATCAAGAAAATGAGATTTTGTTCGTTTCCGAAAATTGGTCAAGGAAGTTATAGATTTTAATTCCTCTGGAAGGTGATTGTAAATTTTTTCAGCATTGTAAATGATGGACTTTTTTGTTAATTCAGAGGAAGGAATAGGGAGGCAAACATGATGTCCCGAAGATCTGGTGGAATACCCGTGCTGTGACACCAAGGGTACGGCATGAAAATACTTATGAATCAAGCACACAGATTCAAGTAAATATAAAGAAGGAAGAGTCAAAATTCTATTTTTCCTGAAATAAGGTTTGTAATGAGCCCTATTTTTCAGTACAAACATGTAACGAATTGCTCTCTTCTGCAATTTGAGAATGGTGTCAAGTTGTGAAGAATTACATGAACCCCAAAAGGGAAGACCATAACGAAGATGAGATTCGAACAATGCAAAATAGGCAATTCTTGTTGATGCCGTATCTAATTTCCTTGAGATGGATTTGATGGCAAAACAGACCGATGACAATTTTTTAGCTAAGACATGCACATGCTGTGAAAATTTGAGATTTTTGTCGATAAAGAGGTTTAAAAATCTGACATGGTTTTGCAGGAATAGATCCTGGGAGTTATCTCTATAAAACAAGGCGACTGTTTTATCTACGTTGAAGCAAAGTAAATTTGCATCAGACCAGGACTTCATCAATCCAAGATCACTTGTCATTTCAGAGTGCAGCGTCGCAGAATTAGGATTGCTCCAAGTAATACTCGTATCATCCGCAAAAAGCGTAATTTCTTCACTGATCTTCAGATAGGTACGTAATATCATTTATAAACAACAAGAAGAGGACAGGACCTAAAACAGAACCTTGGGGGACACCGCTAGTGATAGATTTTCAAGCAGAATTGGAGTTTTTCGTCCTTACAAATTGTTTTCTACTTCCAAGATAAGACTCGAACCAGTGTAGTGGAATACCTCGGACGCCATAAAACTCCAGTTTCCGTAATAAAATTTGGCGACTAACGCAGTAAAATGCTTTAGCATAATCGCAGAAAACCGTAGCTGTGTAGTGCTTGTTATTGAGGGATAAATAGATATTGCTCAACATAGAAAACATAGCATCAGTAGTATTTTTTTGGGTTGAAATCCAAATTGATGTGACGAGAGAATTTTACGATTTGAGAGGAAAGTCAGAAGGCGGATTTTCATTAATTTCTCTATTATCTTAGATAAAACAGATAGGAGCGCTATGGGCTTGTAATTGGAAGTGTTAGATCTGTCTCCTTCTTTATGAAGTGAGAGAATTATTGCAGTATTTTAAAACCTTCAAAAGGACGGACATCTAACTAGTTATACAGCCCCTCAAGTTCTATATATGGAGACGTTATGGCTGAGAATTTGCTGTTTCTCTATGCTTTGTCAGGATCTGACACTACATCAGCAGCTTATAACATGGATGAACTGAAATTCATTAAAATTATGGAGAAACATCCTGAGTTAGCTAGCGGTACAGCGTTATTCCTCAGTGAGAAAGTGGATCCAATTTGCTCACTCTTGTTGGCGACCGTTTCTTCGTTGCTTTATACGGCGGTAATAAAGATGATTCACTGGATAGCATACGATACAAACGCTTCGCCGAGAAAGTAACCAAGAACACATTTAGTTTGTTATCGCTTCCTCCAACACAAGATGCAGCCTGTTTCCACAGTCTCCGAGTTTTCCACCAGGTGCAGTAATGGCTCGGAAAACACTTGAATCCTGAAGATTGGGGCTGGAAAAAGCATGGAAACATTTGGATACCAATTCAAACTTTGAAGCTTCCAACACCCCCTGATGATTTTCTGCAGATGCAAAGGGAATTGTGGAAGAATGTGTGGTTGACTCCGATTTTAACTCCTGTCATTCCCCAAACTTTCACTTTAGAAGCTGATTTAGATCCTGAATCAATAGAAAAGAATAGCTGTAAATAATAGTTGAAATATATAATTATCTCAAAAATTATCTCACCTGGGAAAAATATTTAAAATGATGTATGAACTGCTACGATAGTCTCGGTATCATAGGATTGGGACGCAGCAAGCGCAGAATAGACGATGATTGTATCTGCATCTGATTCAGCTTGGTCAACACAAAAATCCACCTCTAAAAGTTCAGTTTTCAGAAGGTCAATGAAGTTTGCTTTGTTCTTTTAATTACCAATAAATTTTTCTTTGGATATAGATGCTTTTTTGTGTGACGCAAGCGTTCCCACGACTTTGTTTGTAAATGTACAGTCGCGTTAGAAATTATTGTAAAAAACAAGAATATTTTAAGTTGTATAGTAAGAAAAAAAGGTAATTTTTAGGTAGTTGATCATATATAAATGTTAGGACAAATATTAAAAACGATTTATGAAAATAAAAATGTAAGGCAGACGTTTCATAGTTACCGGATTATTGCGAGTAGTAAGAACCTAGTCGACTTTGGAGCGCTCTGGAACGCCCATAAATTCCTCAAATCCAAAAAAATTACAGGTGAAAATGTTGGTTGGAAAATGCTCTATAAGATTGGTCTGAGGTCATTTGGTCGTGAAATGAAAAATGAAGCAGTTATATAACAAAAAGAAAAGTTCTTTGGAAATTTTTTCATATTTTTGTTAATAACTTTTTTATTTGTCATTTTATTGAAAACAGTTGAATAGACAAAATTATAGACAAAGCAATTTGCTACAGATTATTTCTTGACAACATTTTTGTGGGATGCATAGTTCGGGAGATATAGCGAAAAAGGTGTTTGCATCCCTTTTATAATATGGCGGCCGCGGGACAAGGGTTGCAGCCCCACAAACTTGGAGTTAAGCTCCTAGTGACCCTCCTCACACATCCCAACAATAAAATTGCTTCCTCTAAAAAACGCAAGGTTAGCCCAAAAAAATGTAACATTTCAATGGACTAAAATAATATTATGTTTATATATTATTACTTACAAACAGTTGGTTGAAGTGTTAACTGAGTAGAATTCGTAAGCCAAAACCTTAAATTATAAGAAAAAAGTTTCACACATTTCAATTGCTTACATCTTATATCAACTTGCGAAAACCGTCATCATAACCTAGAAATCTTTGATCAAAGCTTTTATTACATTTTAATGCAAACGCGAAAAAAATTGTTTAATATTTTAAAATCGAAATTGAATGTGTGATTTTCTTGGATTAAATGGTTTGCATAATGTGAATCCGACTTCTGACAAAGCTTAGTTTGTGTTCTGAAATTCTAGTTTGAAAACTTCTGAAAGTTCTACCAATGTAAATCAGGAGTTTATAGAATTAATTGTGGCGATTGTGATAAGTTTTACATTGGTAGAACTTTCAGAAGTTTTCAAACTAGAATTTCAGAACACTAACGAAGCTTTGTTAATCAGAAGTCGGATTCACATTAGGCAAACCATTTAATCCAAGAAAATCACACATTCAATTTCGATTTTAAAATATTAAACAATTTTTTTCGCGTTTGCATTAAAATGTAATAAAAGCTTTGATCAAAGATTTCTAGGTTATGATGACGGTTTTCGCAAGTTGATATAAGATGTAAGCAATTGAAATGTGTGAAATTGAAAGAATAATTACAGATAAATAAATACAAGCATTGCGGTCTCCTATTGAATAGCCAAATCGATCATACTTCAAGCCCCCTTCTTAATATTTTCAAAATTACCGAACTACCTGACTAGCAGTTCAGAATTGGTTTTTCCTTTTCTAATAATTATTTGTAACCATCTTTGTATTTACCCCTTCTACATAATTTGTCATTTCTTGTTTTCGATATAACAGAGAATCATAGTTAGTTTGCCATTAGCATCTGAAGAAGGTGAAGTTCCACCGAAACGTGCGTCATGCGTTATTTCTTATAATAAATGTGTAAATTGTTATTTTTAACCATTGTTTTAATATGTTTATTAATTTACACCAAGTATCGGCCCAATCAATCCAAAATAATGCTAATTACTACTTTATTATGTGGAATATTTGCAGAGAATCTATGATTTCCATTTACACCTCAAGATATCGTTTTAACTGTTGAACTAAACATAGGTAGTACAATTACTGTTATCATAATTAACGGAAAAATATGGATCAGAGAAAAAATTACATGTTTCGTCACTTGTTGCCGACGAGATTTTAAGAAAAAATCAATTTCCTTTCTTTTCAACGTGGATTGTAACATCAGGAAATTGAGAAATCAAAAACGATTCAATGATAAAATTGTTTATTGAGAGCTAAAACATTCAATTCATAGTGAAACTTTTCGAAAAGTTTAATCTCAAGATGTCAGATTTTTACGCCTAGTAGGCCAGTCAGTTTAGACATTGAAAATCGAAAATTTAACAATAATTCCAAAAGTTTTTGAAGTTTGGTCAAGCGAATGCCACATAGAGAAAGGAACAAATCTCATTTTGCAGCTTTTTCCGAAGTTTGGAACATTGTTAAAATTGCAATAATAATGAATTTTGCCTTATGCTTGTGAAAAAAATTCCAAAACTTCTGCAAACTTGGAGTAATATTAAATATATTATTTCATATCACGTATCAAATTTGCAACCAATTTAAGGGCACGGAACATTTTTTTAATTCAAAATTAACGTTTTTCTTTGATAAACTGACCAAAAAAAATTCCAAATATTTTGCAAACTTGACAGATACTTCGGAAAAATATACCTAACAGTTGTATAAATTTGCAACCTTTTACGTTGACCGGAACATGTTTATTTATAATTTTTTTAATTCGTGGTCATTTTTTCGGACAAGATGGTCTCGAAATAATTAAAAAAGTTTTGAAACTTGGTGGCAAACTCAGAAAATATCTATTCTGATGCATTTGCAAACTTGCAACCTTGTACGCGGTCCGGAACTTTATGCAATTTGCAAAAATATGATTTTTGGATTTTTATATTTTTGCAAATTGCATAATGTTCCGGACCGCGTACAAGGTTGCAAATTTGCAAATGCATCAGAATAGATGTTTTCGAAATTTTCAACCAAGTTTCAAAACTTTTGTAATTATTTCGAGCCCATCTTGCTCGAAAAAATTACCACGAATTAAAAAATATAAATAAACATGTTCCGGTCAACGTAAAAAGTTGCAAATTTATACAACTGTTCAGTATATTTTTCCAAAGTATCTGTCAAGTTTACAGAGCTTTTGAAATTTTTTTTGGTCAGTTTATTGAAGAAAAACGTTAATTTAAATAAAAAATATTTTTTGTACCCTTAAATTGGTTGCAAATTTGATACGGGATATGAAATAATATATTTAATACCTACTACTCCAAGTTATGCTAAAACAGCAGAGTTAACTAATCTTTTCTGGCCAACAGTTGATCTTAAATAATTATGTAGTCGTGAAAGAGTAGAAAATGAACTTTCTGCTGCACAGTTGCGGGCTGGTGTACACAAAAACATCTTTAGAGCTACCCTACTTACAATGGGATATAAGTCCTGGAGATCTTTTGACAAAATATATCTGTTCAATTGTGACAGCGACATTTCTTCTGTACTGGATGTCTTTTCTTTGCACAGACCTTTCGAATGATGACATTCAACAACAACAAAAAAAGGGCTTCAATGTCCGTTGTATGATTAGTATGTGAGTAAAAACAAAAATTCTGCATAAAACGCTCTTGATTTTTTTAGCAAAATTTAACTGGCCTTCACAGTTTGCCGCCCCTAAACATTTGCCGCCCTGGGCCCATGTGGCCCATGCCTAAATCCGGCCCTGTATATATACATATATATATATATATATATATATATATATATATGTATATATATCTAATATATAAAATTCTCGTGTCACGGCGTTAGAAGTTAAACTCCTCCGAAATGGTTCGACCGATTCTCATGAAATTTTGTGTGCATATCGGGTAGGTCTGAGAATCGGCTAACATCTATTTTTCATCCCCCTGAATATTAAGGGTGATCCACCCCTTAATTTTTTTTTCAGACAAAATTTTCTTTTATGATACAGCATTCAAAAATACATACAACCCTAAATGTTCACCCCTCCACGATCAATCCCTATTTTTTATTCGTTAAATTCTTTCGAAATGGCTCGACCGATTCTCATGAAATTTTGTGTGCATATCGGTTAGGTCTGAGAATCAGACAAAATTTATTTTTCATCCGCCTGAATGTTGAAGGGGTTCCCTTAATTTTTATTTTCCAGACAAAATTTTCTGTTCTATTTTTTCATGATATATAAATTCAAAAATACATACAACCCTAAATTTTCACCCCTCTACGATCAACCCCTATTTTTTATTTGTTCAACTCCTCCAAAATGGCTAGATCGATTCTCATGAAATTTTGTGTGCATATCGGTTAGGTCTAAGAATCGGACATCATCTATTTTTCATCCCACTTAATTTTTATTTTCAGAAAATATTTTTTGTTCTATTT
>JARQZK010001451.1:77500-90000 GCA_030704885.1 Cynegetis impunctata | reverse complement strand
ATATATATATATATATATATATATATATATATATATATATATATATATATATATATATATATATATAGTGTGACCCATTTTTAATGGAAACAACCCTGTAAAATTTGAAGTTATGAACCGATTGCAACCATGTTTTTTTTTAAATGTCAAGTACTAAAAGGTCTACGTTGGGACAAAATAAGAAATGTTTAATCCAATTTTCAGGGCATACCTACAATGATATTTTTTCTCCGTCGTAATTGGAGATTTTTTATTAGCGATTTTTTTATTGATAAAATTACCACGCCACTGGATTCAGCGTGCCCCTAAATAGATATGACCAAAATTTCATAAAAAAATATTCATTCATAACAAAGTTATGGGAACTCAAAATTCGATAACCCTCACTTAATAGTCACAAAAAACCCCAATATCAACAGAAAGCTATAGAAATATTTTTTTTGATTTCAAGAATGAAGTGGCATCAGATAAATACTTACAAACCTCTCCAGCACTTCTAAAGTCATCTACCGAAAGGCGAATAATTTCAATTTTCTTCCTTACGCTCAATCATTTCCATGGCAACTAAAATTATAATTGAAAAATCTATTTGGTCTTAGTTTTAGTTGATTTGCGTGAAAACTTGAATGTAATTCTGTTATTTTCCTTGAATTTCCGCTATTTTATTGTTGAAATCATAGAAAATATATTTCCATGGCTATCTGTTGATATTGGGTGTTTTTTTGTGACTTATGTGTGAGTTTTCGAATTTTGAGTTCTCATAACATTGTTATGGATGAATATTTTTTTATGAAATTTTGGTCATACCTATTTAGGGGCACGCTAAATCCAGTGTAAATCTTTTCAATGAAAAAATCGCTGATAAAAAAACCGAATTTCGACTGAGAAAAAATATCGTATTATGCCCTGGAAATTGGAATAAACATTTTAAATTTCGTCCCAAGGTAGACCTTTTAGTACTTGACATTTGAAAAAAAGTGGTTGAAATCTGTTTACAACTTCAAATATTACAGGGGTGTTTCCATTAAAATGGGTCACACTATATATATATATATATATATATATATATATATATATATGTATATGTATATATATATATATATATATATATATATATATATATATATATATATATATATATATATAATATATATATATATATATATATATATATATATATATATATATATATATATAATATATATATATATATATATATATATATATATATATATATATATATATATAGATATATATATATAGTATATATATTATATATATATATATATATATATATATATATATATATATATATATATACAGGGTAATTCATTAATACGTGTAAATATTTTAACGGGGAGAATTTTGAGCCCAAAATATGAAGATCTAACCCAATTTGCTCATATAAAATATTTCTCCTTACTGAGTTACAGGGTGTTTTATTTCGATTATTAAAAATGAATTTTGTTCATTACTTCAATGCCTGCTTGATATTTCTTTATGATATTTGGCAGTAAGTTAAAGTAGTTTGGGACACATCAAATAATATTAAACAAGACTTTATCGCTATCACCAGTGGCGTATGGCAGAGGCACGGGAAGAGTTCTCGTTTCCTAAATTCTACGCCACTGGCAGAGTTGTCATTTTAGTATAATTTTTCGATTCTCCTATATTTTCTCTGTAAATAAGGTGTTCTATTTTCGTAACGCTAGAGCCACTTTTTTTCGAGATATTTAACGTCGAACATATGGCTGCACAATTCCTTTGATTTTTATGTACGAGTCATATCGGGTTTTTTGTCATACGATTGCATGTATTTAAATTGAAAAAAAAAATTATTAGGTATTTTTTTTGAATTTATAATAATATTAACAAACAATTTAAAACATAACAACTACAAAAATATCCAGCGCTACATAAAAAAAGTTCAAAATAAATACTTAATTATGAAGATCTTCTTTACAAATTTTGGAAGAATATCAAATTTATGAACAAAACTTGAAAACAATTTACAATAAATGTTCAATATGCTCTCCGTTTACCTCAATAAGTTTTTTCATTCTTTCGTTGAACGATCTTCTAACTTTAAAAAATATGTTTGGCTGATTCGCAAAAAAATTAGCGGAATTTACAATTTGCTGCCATAGTTCCTGGCTAGTATTTCTCGTTTGGGAGTATAGCCACTATTTTTCGAGATATTTAACGTTGAACATATGGCTGCATAATTACTTTGATTTTAATTATGTATCAATCATGTTGGTGTTTTTGTAATAGAATTGTTAATTAAGTAATTATTATGCATGTGTTTAATGTCATAATAGATGCATTTCACATTTATTTGGAAATAGATATGAGGAAGTCTTAAATAATTATTTTGATCTAGTAGGATGGTGTCACAACTGACAGTTGTTGACAATATTATCTATGAAGATTGTGACTGTTATAAATTTTTTAAAAGCAGATTAAGTGAAGATGCAGCGCCCTAATGTTTTTTGTAATACTGAAATGCGCGATATGCTTTGTGTTTATGCACAAGAAAATTATTCCTGTCTTGCTGCTACTCAAAGATATGGAGAAATGTATCCAGATAGAGTTCAGCCCAATCATCAAACCTTTCGCAATATTTTTAGAAGATTAGGAGAGACTGGACAATTCAAGCCAAAACGTGATGTGGGCCGACCTAAACATATTTCTGTAGATCAGCAAGATGACATATTAGTGAGAATTGCAGAAAATCCACAACTTAGCACTCGTCGCTTATCTTCAATGACTGGGGTAAGCCAATCTACAGTTTTTAGAATACTGAAAAAGGGAAATTTGAAACCTTACCATTTTACTCCAGTACAAAACTTATTACCAAGAGATCTTCCTGCAAGATTGAATTTCGCTCAGTCGATGGCAAATAAAAAAAATGAAAATCTGAACTTTTATGAAAATGTTATCTTTAGCGATGAAGCTACTTGTACACGGAGAGGAATATTTAACTGGAGGAATAGCCACAGTTGGGATACTGAAAATCCTCATTTATATTGTGAGTCACATTTTCAACGCGAGTTTAAAATTAATGTTTGGTGCGGTATACTCGGAGACCGTTTGTTAGGTCCATATGAACTACCTGAAAATTTAAATGGTAATTCGTATTTGGAGTTTCTACAAACTAAACTTTTCGATGAGCTAGAACAATTGCCACTTAACCAAAGGAGAGACATGTGGTTCATGCACGATGGAGCACCACCCCATTATACATCAATAGTGCGGAATTATCTAGATAATAAATTTCCTCATCGTTGGATTGGCAGAGGTAGTGGATTTCCGTGGCCGCCTCGAAGTCCCGATTGTAATCCATTAGATTTCTATTTCTGGGGGCATATGAAATCACTGGTATACTCCCAAACAATAAATACTCGCCAGGAACTATGGCAGCAAATTGTAAATTCCGCTAACTTTATTGCGAATCAGCCAAATATATTTTTTAAAGTTAGAAGATCGTTCAACGAAAGAATGAATAAACTTATTGAGGTAAACGGAGATCACATTGAACATTTGTTGTAAATTGTTTTTAAGTTTTGTTCATAAATTTGATATTCTTCCAAAATTTGTAAAGAAGATCTTCATATTTAAGTATTTATTTTGAACTTTTTTTATGTAGCGCTGGATATTTTTGTAGTTGTTATGTTTTAAATTGTTTGTTAATATTATTATAAATATAAAAAAAATACCTAATAATTTTTTTTTCAATTTAAATACATGCAATCGTATGACAAAAAACCCGATATGACTCGTACATAAAAATCAAAGGAATTGTGCAGCCATATGTTCAACGTTAAATATCTCGAAAAATAGTGGCTCTAGCGTTACGAAAAAAGAATACCTTATTTACAGAGAAAATATAGGAGAATCGAAAAATTATACTAAAATGACAATTCTGCCAGTGGCGTAGAATTTAGGGAACGAGAACTCTTCCCGTGCCCCTGCCGTACGCCACTGGTGATAACGAGAAAGTCTTCTTTACTATTATTTGATGTGTCCCAAATTACTTTAATTTACTGCCAAATATCATAAAGAAATATCAAGCAGCATTGAAGTAATGAACAAAATTCATTTTTAATAATCGAAATAAAACACCCTGTAACTCAGTAAGGAGAAATATTTTATATGAGCAAATTGGGTTAGATCTTCATATTTTGGGCTCAAAATTCTCCCGTTAAAATATTTACACGTATTAATGAATCACCCTGTATATATATATATATATATATATATATATATATATATATATATATATATATATATACTTATATATATTATATATATATATATATATATATATATATATATATATATATATATATATATATATATATATATATATATATATATATATATATATATATATATATATATATATATATATATATATATATATATATATATATATATATATATATATATATACTAGCTGACCCGCAAACGTTGTTCTGTCATATAAATTATTTTTATCTATCTATCTTTCTATCTATTTATCTATCTAACTATCTATCTATTATTCTATCTATCTATCTATCTACATATCTATCTATCAATCTATTTGACCCGGCAAACGTCGTTCTGCCATATAAATTATTTTTATCTATCTATTCATCTATCTGCCGATTTATCTCTATCTATCTAGATGGTTATCTATCTAAATATCTACCTACCTATCAATCTATCTGACCCGGCAAACGTTGTTTAAATTATTAAAATGGCTATTAAAAAATATGGGTTGGTGATAGAAGAGTGAAAATTTATAGTTGTATCTATTTTTTAATGCAATATCATAAAAAAATAAAAATAAAAAAATTTTGTCAAAAAATTTATAGAAATGCTTGTGGAGAACCACCCTAGTCACTTAGGAGTATGAAAAAATATTCAACCTATTCTCAGACCGACTATTGTTATTTTATTTATTGCCATCTTGCAACCCTATTGCGGATCTGTGAATAAACTTTAAAAAAATGAAAATCGCGATGAGAAAATAGGTGTTGATCGTAGGAGGGTGAAAAATTGAGAGTAATATGAATTTTTTTATCCATTTATTTTAGTCATGACAAAAGAAAAATAAAAAACTTGCCAAAAAAATTGAAGTTTATAATTAACAAATAAAAAATAGTTGATCGTAGAGGGGTGAAAATTCAGAGTTGTATGTATTTTTGAATGCTGTATCATTAAAAAATGGAACAGAAAATTTTATCTGAAGAATGAAATAAAAAATTGAGGGCAATCAACATTCAAGAGGATGAAAAATAGATTTTTTCCGATTCTCAGACCTAACCGATATGCAAAAAAAATTTCATGAGAATCAGTCGAGCCATTTCGGAGAAATTTAACAAATAAAAAATAGGGGTTGATCGTAGAGGGGTGAAAATTTAGGGTTGTTTGTATTTTCGAATGTTGTATCATATAAAAAATAGTACTGATTTTGTCTGAAAAATAAAAATTAAAAATTAAGGGTTGGACCACCCTTAACATTTAGGGGGATGGGAAGTAGATGTCGGCCGATTCTCAGACCTACCTGATATGCACACAAAATTTTATCAGAATCAGTCGAGCTATTTCGGGAAGTTTAACTTCTAACACCGTGACACGAGAATTTCATACATATATATATATATATAATATATATATATATATATATATATATATATATATATATATATATATATATATATATATATATATATATATATATATATGTATCCTATTTCGATCTTAATTATTACTCCTGCGATGTAAAGAGAATCTGGAATCATCTAGCATGAATGGCTATAATAATATAAATATATGGATAAAATTTATTTTCTCAAAGCTTCGTAGACAACTTTTTGCATCAGTAAATCATGGAGCAATTGTAATGAAAAAATTATTCAATAACCTGTTTCACAGAGTGTAAAATATAATAATCTATCAGCTCATCTTTGAATATTTCACTCTACATTTTCAGCCCATAACAAGCCTGTTTTATATTCCAACAAGATATATTTTGTTCTCTTTCGAAGTAGTCGTTCACACAGAAATCGCACCTTTATGTTTATTCGAGAGCCTGTCTGATTCAAAACGAATCAATAAAATGGAAAATCGAAAACAGCGGTGAAAAGCCTTAGTAATCCAACTCGGGGAATAGAGTAGATGTTGGAGGTTTCCACAAGGTTGATTGGTTTGTTGATTAAGAGTGTTTGTCAATTCGAAGGAAATGAAATGCTTATTGAACAAAGAACAAACATCTATTCTTCTATTAGGTATTTGCTGAAGAATAGGTATTATGTTTTCTAAATGAGTTGAATATTTTTTGTTCAACTTATTTAGGTACCAATCAAAAAATACAAGTTCTTCATCAGTAAGGGGGCATTCATTAATAACGTGAGGTGTTAGGGGGGGGGGAGGGGGTCGAGCGAAATCTCACGTGGGAAGGGGATGGTCTCGGCAAATATCACATAATTTTTTTTTACTCTAGAAACAGTAGAAAATTGCGAGAAAACTGGTTTAATTAAGTAAAAAATGTTTTTCCACTAAAATATGGCTAAATCATATATAATAATAATCATATTAAAACAATGGTTAAAAATAACAATTTACACATTTATTATAAGAAATAACGCATGACGCACGTTTCGGTGGAACTTCACCTTCTTCAGATGCTAATGGCAAACTAACTATGATTTTCTGTTATATCGAAAACAAGAAATGACAAATTATGTAGAAGGGGTAAATACAAAGATGGTTACAAATAATTATTAGAAAAGGAAAAACCAATTCTGAACTGCTAGTCAGGTAGTTCTGTAATTTTGAAAAGATTAAGAAGGGGGCTTGAAGTATGATCGATTTGGCTATTCAATAGGAGACCGGAATGCTTGTATTTATTTATCTGTAATGATTCTAAAAAATTAAGTTCAATTCCTTTACTTTCAGTATTTAATATTTTAAAATCGAAATTGAATGTGTGATTTTCTTGGATTAAATGGTTTGCATAATGTGAATCCGACTTCTGATTAACAAAGCTACGTTTGTGTTCTGAAATTCTAGTTTGAAAACTTCTGAAAGTTCTACCAATGTAAAACTTATCACAATCGCCACAATTAATTTTATAAACTCCCGATTTATTATCTTTATGAACTTTGGATTTATTATTTTTATATGATTTCCTAAATTATTACCGGTACGATAAGCAATGTTAATGTTGTGCTTAGATAAGAGAGATTTAAGTTTTTTACTTGAATTTCCGATGAAAGTGAGGCTGTTGTATTTGATATTATTTTTAGTAAGGGGGTACACCTGGTTAAACGCATTTTTGAAAAACTTTTTATCTATCATATTGTCTATAATATTGGGATCATAATTATTATTTACGGCAATTTGTTTAATTATATTTTTCTCGATGTTAAAATTGGCATTTGAAAGTGGAATATTTACTAAATGATGTACCATATTATTGAAAGCTGCCATTTTGTGTTGGAAAGGATGTAGGGAAGTACTATGTATGACGCTATCAGTGTGCGATGGTTTGCGAAAAATTGAAAAATTATGTTTGTTATCTACTTTTGTTATTTTCAAATCCAAATAGTTAATCGAGTTATCTTTTTCCATCTCTAAAGTGAATTTTATATTAGGGTGTAAAGTATTAATGAATATTTGAAAGCAGTCTAGTTGTCTAAGAGTACCAGTGAAACAACAAATAATATCATCCACATATCTAAACCAATAAACGAATTGTCGACTAACAGGATGATTATGAATTAACTGTTCCAAATTATCGATGAATACTTCAGCCAACAAAGGGCTCAGCGGGTTTCCCATAATTAAGCCTTCAGTACTGCTGTAAATCTTATCATTGAAACTAAAATAATTCTGTTCCAGACATAATAAAAGTGTAAATTGTTATTTTTAACCATTGTTTTAATATGTTTATTAATTTACACCAAGTATCGGCCCAATCAATCCAAAATATAATAATAATCATCGCGGTTTAATTATGCACTGATAGAAGAATACATTAACTATAAATAAATTCATTTGTTTGGAAACAATTTATTCATTTATTAAATATGAACAACTATTTTTCAAACATTATTCGTTAACTATTAAAAAAATACGCTACGATGTGACTATTATTCATAAAAAAAATAATGCCATATCCTTTTATAATAAACTTACGACGCACTAATGATTTACACTGAAAAAAAAAATGTATGACTTATTGCAACAATTTTTTTATTATTAATTTTGTTTTCACCACATTCGTATAAAATATTACTAATTTACTTGAACTAATAGAATTTTTTATTGAAGTTATGTCGGAATAAAAAGTGTTAAAGTAGTAGTCACTCTTGAGATCATACATGAGTCTCCTTAGATTGAATTTGAGTGAATATTCTTTATAAAATTTCAGTATTTCTTATTTAAGTATTTTATTATTAAATCTCATTGTGATTCTATGCTACGTTATTAAAAATCTCAAATACTAGTCTTAAATAGAAAAAATTATTAGAAAATTGTTTTTTGAATAAATCTAATGGAATCGAGCTCAGATTAACTCATTTACATAACAAATACGCAATTTGAAAAATCTCACGTGAGATTCGAGGAGTGGGGAGGGAGTCGAGCAAAATCTCACGACATTTCATCAAAGGGGGTGGGGGTAGGGAAAAATCGCAAAAATTCTCACACGTTATTAATGGATGCCCCCTAATATAACTTCTCACTCTCGTTAAATTTAAATCTTCATGATTAACTCTATCGTCCCAATTTTGAGTTCCACATAATTCGCAGTGTTTAGGATGGTATGGGATATTTATGAAATAATTTGATACTAGTGCTCGCCTGGTAGTCGAAATTCGACAGTGATTCATAAAAATTTATGAATGTTGTCGAGGTTTTTTTGTAAAAGAGTATACGCCTATTATAATTGTACATATAATTGAATCTATTATTCTAAGAAATTTTTCACCCGCGATTGCGAAATGTACCCTCCACGGCCACGAAAATTACCCTCCACGGTCAATTTTTGATAGAAATTTCGCCTGTACACGCTTTGGAAAGGCGTATTTGCTGACGGAGTGAGTCGAGTTTCGAAAACCCTTTGGATTTGAATAGGACCCACCTACTGCTATAAAACGCTATTTCAGTTTGCCCGAAGCGGCATCTCAAGGCGACGACACAACGTGAAGAAGAGATTCTGATGAATGGCTGGCCAAATTCAACATCTGGCCGACAATGACCTACGCATCTTCAGTTTGGAGGCACGCAGCTCGTTATCACATTCAAAGGCTCCGAATCGTGCAGAACAAGTCGTTGAAGGTGGCCGTGGACGCCCCATGGTACGTCCGAAACTCACAGATTCATCAAGACTTGGAAATGAGTGTAATTGAGATAATCAGAGCGACGGCAGCGAAAATTTACGCTGACTTGTTAACGAATCCCAACTTTCACACAAAACTAGGAGAATTCGATGAAGACAGACTGTGAGGATGGTCGTAGGTCCTTTCAATAAAACAAAGATTTTACTCTTCATACTTCTTTATTTGGAGGTTCTTACTCATCACTGTCTTAAGACTCTCATAGGACTCTCTACCAGATCCACGACAATGTCGAACGTAAGTTCGTCTCAGCCAAGTCAGCACTTTAATGTATATAACAATAGAAGTTTTTATTGGACCAAGAAATATTGCAATCACCTGTGAATTCCGGCAATCACTGTCGCAATACTTCCTGTACAATGAACTCGATTGATATGTGAATTTGGCATGAATATTCCATAACTACAAGACCATGGAAACACAAGAGGACTTGGATAGTACTACAGAAGACAAGGAATATATTTGAGCTTAGTTTTTTACCTATCATTTCATGTTTTTTAAGAGATTAGACTTATTTTGTCTATGTGACATGAAATAAACCATGGACTTACTCGACCATCAGAAACTCACCTTAATGATGACGTTCACACTTAACACTACTTTGAGAGCTAAGAAACAATGCGAGGGAAACCTACATAAATTATTTATTTATTACTAGCGACCCGCCCCGGCTTCGCACGGATAATTATTTTTTAATAGCTGGAAAACACCGAGTATTCCGAATAGACGAGTGCGATCGCTTCATGATATTCAAATTATACAATGCTATTTATAGGCACTGGCACACCCCGTGCCCACTGCCAACCGCGACGAAACGTACGGCCCGACAGCCGCATTGCCTCTGCTTTATATCTTCTAAGACAGTCATTCCCAAATCCCAAAAAAATCCGGAAACTAGTTCTGAAGATCTGAAGGCGATGCTTATAGATCATTTTCCTGAAATTATTGTGGAGCCACATGCATCGATGCATCCACAGTTGTACTCTTCAAGTAAAGTCACTATAAAAAAAGATAATCTCGAAAAAGCATGGCAAAGCGAGATATGGCCTCAGGGTGCAGTGGTCTCCCGTTTTTTTCACAGGAAAGCCCGAGCGGTGAATACACCATAAAGGTAAACAATACCAATGATAATAAAGTGTTCAAATTATTATTTCTAAATTGTCAGTGTCTCTCTGATATCAAGGTGGACTATATCACTGGTGATTTCTTGAGCAATCATGGTGATATAGAAGTCCTCTGTCTATGTGAAACTTGGTGCAATGAAACTAATATTGATTATGTTCATTTCAGTAATTTTAGTATAGCATCTAGTTTTTGTCGATCTCAGCGTAGGGGTGGGGGGGTTGCGATATGGTGCAAGAATACCTTGTCTGCTCAACCTTTGAGATTAGAAACATTCTGTGCAGAGAGAGATTTTGAAATATGCGGTGTTACAATTGATATAGGTAAAATAAAAACTGTTATTTTAAATTGCTATAGGTCTCCAAATAATACTAGTTTTAATTCATTCTGTGACAGCTTGAATGTGGTGTTGGAATCTATTTTTAAGCCAAGTTTAAATTTAATAGTATGTGGCGATTTCAATATCGACCCTATTAGAGATGAAGTTAACTTTATGAGACTCACTAGTATTATGGATGGTTTTAAAGTGGTAAATACTGTTCGTGAGAAAACTCGTGTAAATTATACCCTTGATTATATCTTTTCGAATATTTTATCTGGTACAAGTAGAGTGTCAGACGTATTCTATTCTGATCATGGGGCGATTATATTCTCGACCGCAGACAAGAGAGCCTCAGTCGACGATATTGAGTTCAAGAGAGACTTTAGTCAACAAAATATTCAAAATTTCATTAGTGATATTTCCAGTGAAAGCTGGGGTGCAGTCTTGGTCAAAAATGATGTAAACGAATCTTTCAATGCTTTCCATAGTATATACATTAACTACTTCAATCTTCATTTTCCTCTTAAAAAATTTCATATTAGGAAAGAAAAGCAGTGGGTTAATAAGGAGGTTAGATTATCCAGTATTCATTTAAAGAATCTTTTTGAGTTATCTAGGGGGTTTCCTGAACTCAGGGACACATACAAAAAATATAAGCATCAACATTCATTACTGATCAGGGACACTAAAAGATCATTTTATCAGAATCGAATAAGGATGTCTGATAATACGACAAAACATTTATGGAGTATTGTTAATAAAATTTCTAATAAAAACCAATACTCCCGAAATATAAAAATCAAAAATGGTAATTGCACTATATCCAATCCCGAAAAGGTTGCCGAGCTATTTAACGTTTTTTTCATCGACTCAGTTATATAGTGAATGGTATACCAAAAATTCCTTATCAAGACAAAATTCGATACCATGAACAATCAATGTTTTTATTTCCTTTTACTGAGGAAGAATTCCGTTCACTGATTAATAATAGACTAAAACCCAGGAAATCCAGTGGGGTAGATGACATTCCGGGGTTTCTGGTTAAAACAAGCCTTGATTATATATGTGAACCCCTGTTACATTTAGTTAATAATTCATTTTCACAAGCAGCTTTTCCGGATGTGCTGAAAGTGAGCAAAATTATTCCTCTTTTTAAAAAAGGTGATTTCGATCAATTAGTAAATTATAGGCCCGTTGCGTTGTCTGCCACTTTCTCCAAGGTATTTGAGTATTGTTTCTAGTAAGATTGTTAAGTTTTCTAGATAAGTTCAAAATTTTTAAGCAAAAAACCAATTTGGGTTTAGACCTAATCATAGTACCATTGATGCTGTCTTCGCTTTCTTGGGGGTGTGGTTGATCACGTTGAGTCGGGCGGATGCCCTGCTGGGATCTTTTTGCGATTTGAGTAGGGCGTTCGACTGTGTGGTTCACGGGCTTCTCTTGGACAAGCGAAGCAAATATGGGATCAGAGGGAATCCACTCAAGTGGATAGCTAGCTTTTTGCAAGGTAGGAGTCAGTTTGTTGCAATAAGATTTTCTGATGGCAACATACGGAAAGAGGTACATTCGGTTCTTCTAAAAAATTGTATAGGGGTGCCACAGGGCTCAATACTGGGCCCTGTGATATTTATTCTTTACATTAACGATATAGTCATGGATTTGGG